>JAJLRR010000093.1:0-39501 GCA_030567175.1 Williopsis lachancei
TTCCAAGCATAGTTCGTGGTAATAGAGTCTCATGGATAATTGGAGTTCCATTCACTTGGAAATCAGTTGTCAAAACACCAGATTCAACCAATAAAAAGAAAGATTCGTTAGATCTAAATGAAAGCGTTGATAAAGAATCAACAGCAATATGTTTAACTTTGAAATAAGTTTCGAGTTTACTCCAAAATGCCTTATCCTTTGATGAAACTCCCTGTAATGCAAATGATAAAAGTCCCAAAGGTTCTGGATCGTTCAACTTGATCTTTGTGTTATTTGCATCCAATTCTTGTTTATAGGCGTTTTGTGCCTCTTGTAAGAAATTGACGTTTCTTGGAGTGTTGATAGGCAACGTTCCACCTGTCACGGATGAACTTGACCTTCTTGTACTAGCAACAACTGGGATTAAATGACTCTTTGTATCCTTCTTGAAATTTTGGAAGTTCTTATACTTTGTCAAGAATTCATTCTCACACCACTCTAAGGATGAATTCAAATCATGAAACACTTGAAGTTTGACATCTTGGTTTCTAAATAATCCAACGTTTTGTAGAGATTTTAACAGATGATCATTATCACCGATTGAAATCACAAGATAGGCATTCTGATCAAATATAAAGTTCTTTATACGGTTAAGACCTTCAGCTGCACTGAAATCAATGTTTAGAACATTCTTAAAATCCAAGATTAGATAACGAATCGGAGTGTTTCTAAAATTATCATCTTCGAATAGATCCTTAATGTCCTTTTCAATCTTACCAATGGTTCCAAAGAAGAGGAAACTCTGTAGCTTCAACACATAGATCTGTTTACCAATCTTATGCAAGAACTGCTCTTGTAATGGATGTCTAATGACAGTAGATCTTGCAACTTCACCAGTATACGAGTTCGTAACGATTGGAATCTTTGTATTCTCCCAAAGGAAATGGAAACTTGCCAATATGACACCAACAACGATACCGATAACAAAATCGTAAATACCCATAGTCAGAACAATGATTACGATGGTTCCATATTCAACGGCACTAACCCTTCCAACAGTGTCCCAAAGAGCCTCTTTCAACAACTCATACCCGAGTAAGAAGATCAAACTACCAACAACACATACAGGAATGAATCCAATGACAACAGGTCCAATCAACAAAACTGCAAATGTGGCCATTGCTAACATCACACCGGCAACACGAGAATCAGCACCTGCACGCATGAACAACAGAGAATTTGTATACACGAGATAGTTCTGGATAGAACCCAACCCACCAGAGATCATATTACTTAAACCATGGGCAATAAGTTCTCTATCAACGTCAACTTCATCCTGTTTTGTTGAGACTGCAAGTGCAGGAACATTAATTGGAACGTGTAATATACCAAAAAATGTCAATGCAAGCATCGATGGGAATTGTTTAAACAAGACATCCCAATGTACAAGTTTGAAGTTATACAAAGTATAAAACTCATACCAAGGAGCATTTGCATTTGGTCCGGATGAAAACATATAACCTGAATCTCTTGCAATATCCAAATCCCATGTTGGTACAACAATGATCAATATGTGCGTTATGATAAACACCAAGATGAAATATGAAGGTAATATCAAAGAGTTATGGTTAAAATGTTGCAACACTATGAGACCAACGGTCAATAGGACAGGAATCAACCATTTTAAAAGTGTAGATAGGGCAAACAAATCAGAAAGGTATGGCCAGTTGTATTCAAATGAACCAAGTTTAGAAGAGATCTCTATTCCTGTAATGACAAGGAAATATCCAACACCTCCAATACATCCAATCAAGATATGACGAGGGAAAAAGGCAACCAACTGGCCCAATTTGAACTTACCCAACAACAAAAAGATGACACCGGTGATTATCGAAGAGAATGCATATGTCGTTATCGTTGTAGCAATGATTGCATCTGGATGGTCTTCACCAATCTGATGAGTTATTGAAGCTGCCATAGCATGGAAAAATGGTGTGACTTCGATCATCTCCGAGCCAATACCAGCCTTGAAGGCAGATCCACCAAATGAATAAACCAATTGTGATACGATACAAGAGACGTAGAACATCGAGAGACCAGCAGATCCAAGGTTGGAGAAGATCTTCTCACCGATCGGGAAGATGATCATTCCGTAGGACAATCCATCAAGAATGTTCAACAAGAGACCAAGAATCACTGACGGTAGGTAACCCAAGAGCTTCATCGGTGCTAGATCCTTCATATGAAACTCTGGTTCTTTTATCTTAGTTCTTCTCTGGGCTTCGTTATCAAACCCATTGTACGTGTAATAGGCAGCTGCTAAGTTTGGATCCATCAATCCTGTCTGCTCATCACTGTTATTTTCATCAACTTCTTCTTCTAGTATATTCGATATCGGATTGGCTGATGACTGATGACCAAATTGAGAGTTATTAGCATTAACATTGCTATTATAGCTGTTATAGTTATGATAACTCGTATTCACGTTGATATTACTGAGGGTATCGTCAAACATCGAATCGTCAGCAGCCAATTCAGCAGTTTGTTCATGTGTTTCATCTCTCAAGACAGTCTCACTAAAATTATCATTATCAGAGTTTGTAGCTGGTGATCTTGAAGACACTTGCTTGAATCCTAGATAAGACCTTGCCAGATTGTTGATGCTTGGACTCCCTGTACTATCTCTGCTATACGATGAGCTGAGTCCCAATGACACACTAAGAGCTTCGGAGAGAGACTGTTGCCTTGCTTTTGACATTTTTATTGTTATGATATGATATGATATGATATGCTATGTGTATATGTATATGTTGTGTTCTATTATAATACTATGCTCTATAATGTTTATCAACCCCTAATGCTATGTGGTATATATAGGCAAATGAAGAAGGGAATGGTTATACTAATGTGATACAAATTTGCTTCAATGATATGAGAAGCTTTTCTAACTTGCTCGTTTATTACCCTTTGAACTTATCACCAAGACCAGTTTAAAAGTAAAGGTATGAGTTGATCTGAGTAGACCAGTGCAATTGATATTTCTCCAATTAGTCGTGTGTAGAAATGACAGCTAGTCTTGATTAGTCTTGTTCAGTTTAAATCCTCGATATAACTATAACGAATATTCAATTCCTGGGGACGCTTTATTTATATATCTCGTACAGAGGAGAGCATATAATTTAAATGGTCGATAAATAAATTTATCCTAGGCCGCTGCTGCAGATGCAGCATAATATTGAGCTGCTGCAGTATCTAAGAAATAATATATTAACACGGGCTGACCTATATTGATAATAAGCTGCAACCTTGTACTGCGATGATAGAATTTAAGTTAGTGTTCAATATATTTTACATGACAATACATATATAAAGAGTAGTCTACTTATATGAAATATATATCGAGACGCTAGTACTTATAAAAATTCACCGTATAACGTCCATGACATGAACTTAGACTATAGGTCAATATTGGAGCTATGTTATATATGTTTTCCAATGTAAATGCATATTATTGAGCTGAATACGACCGCAACAGAGGAGTTGAGTACAATACCTGGATCTGATCTGACTCAGTAATCAACATCAGCTGGAATGTGATATAATTTATGAGGTAGTATGAAACGGCGTAACATATCAACGTTGACTGGATTTCATATTTACATCAAATATTATCACTATGATTAACAGGAGATGCTTGTCCAATCAATACAGTACAAGAGGTAGCTGCATCGAGAATGTCATTTATATTGACAATGATATCCTGAAGCCGCTGACTATATTATTATAGTATGGGCTCATGCTGATATGGTCGAGAGTTTGTTAATACTATAATATTATACAGTCAAACGACGTCAGATTACTTCTAGTTAGCTAGAACTCATCTGATTCGGTAGTGATAGCGATAAGCTTGACTAGCTAGGACAAAAAAGAAAAAAAACACACACACCAGAAGTTATATATAGTAGACATATGCATATCACATTGATAGCTACATATATATTAAACCTGTCATTATCACAGCTTGAATGGTTCTTCCGCAGCACTAGAATCGCCGGTTGTGTTAGATTTATTAGTGCAAGCTAATAATTATTTTGCAGCTTAAGCCCTATATTAATATTATATTCAATTATTTAGAATTCGCCGGTGAGATCATATGAAAATTACCAGTTAAGCGAGAAATAGAGCCCTATGCAAAACAAAAAATTTTCTAGTCTAGGGCGTTTATACGCCAACTCTTGCCATTAGGATCAGTTTTCCGCGCTTTAATTTTTTAGTAAGCTAACATATAAAAAAAGAGCCCTCTCGGGCCGGAATTCGTGGATACCTCGGAATTAAAAATAACGCCGTAATCAAAAATCGAAAAAATAGCTTTTGTAGAGTTCTTCGTTCCAGTGAAGAGAGAATTTAATTTTTTTACATTCACGAGAGTTGAACTGCTAGCATATTTGATTTTGTAGTGTCAAAACGTCCTTTTGAAGCTGTATACTGTATAGTTCCTACTAAGCTTTGGTATAGTTTGGTGTTGATATTGCCAACTGAATTGGAAACATTATTGCTCATAACCTGTAAAAGTTCTGACAGTTTGCTACGTCAATGTTAACTTAGTACGTCTGAATGTGCTACGGTGCATTGCAGAGTCCGAAAGGGAGTACTTTCCACTGATATTGTCCGACGTGAACTTACTCAGAACACTTTCAAGCTGTTGTTATTTCATGACTGATCGAAAGAGGGCTGTTATTTTTTGTAACTGATGATGGAACAATACGCTAGTTTCTCAGCTGTTATTACCGAAAGAGCCTTTGGAAGATTAGTCTGACGTAATAATGATTATTGATTGTTCCTATATAAGAGTCTAAAGCAATTCGCAATAGACCTTTATATAATTGAAGTATGCTGTACCAATGGTTATATCATTGTCATATATTATATTAATGAACTGATATTGAATATGAAAGTGGTTACCATTGGCAATAGACAATACGTCATTCAATGAAACTTGATTGATCCATTAATAATATTATAATATTAATTGATCAGCACAATATCATCATACCTCAGTGTATCTGTAGTGGTCGTTATCGACAATATATATATTATGGATAATTTACATTTCTACGTCGTGCTAGTGCTAAATGAGACCAAATATCAGATCAAATCAAAGTTGTCAAAGCTGTCGACAACGTCTGATCACACGTATTGCCTTCCTAGTGGACATATTGGCTGGATGGAATAACCAATCAGTGAGAACACAATATAATCATATTGTGATTTCCACAGGATCTTTCAGTGATAATATTATTGTTATGCGTCAACCAGCTAGTGCAGCAGCTAAAGCTCATCATGTGCCATTTTAATTTGTATATATAACTAGCTAGGTAGCCTCCGAGATTTGATGTGCAGACCCGGCATATTGTCAGTGCTCACAACTTCTATGATCGATAATATTGCACTGGCAAATTTAGTATACATTCATGGTCTGGGCCGTTGAACTTTAGCGTATATGTTGTTTCAACATAAGGACTTGACAGTAGAATCGATTCTAGTCCTGATTATTGACACCACATCACTATAATTTATAAATAGTGAGATAATCATGATCAAATCCTATTCATTGATTCGCTCTATATAAACTTTATTTTGGTTCCTAACATATTAGTGCCAGTATAAGCACACTGAATTTATATAAAGCACCATAAACAAGGCCTATACATTTGATTTTTGTATGTACTTTTAACTATGTATGTACTTCTAACTATAAGACCGCGTTTATTCTTTTTAGCATGAATCTGAGCTGCCAGCGTACTATTAAATAATTTATACCATATTTTTATTTTTCGACCAACCAACTAATTCTGAGGACGTTAATATTGAGGATCTTTTTCCCAAATTTGGACAAAATTCATAATTTCTATGGGTTTTCCACACCTTCATAAATATAAATAAATTTATCTTTCCATAAGACTATCGTATTTGGTATCATTGTGAACAATCAGTTATACCTATCACCGTACATATATAACCCGTATCATTGATCCTATCATTGATCCTTTATATATATATAGATAGATATACCTCAAGTGGATCCCAATTGTTCAAACTTCATTATATCAAGATCCAATTGACATTCTGATACCACAGTTATTCGTTTTAGTCTGATCAGATCATCGCATAAATATTTATATCTCATCATGCTACCAATCATCATTGCCACTGCATTGGTACTTATTTCAATCGCTGCATACTTCACAATTTTCAACAAAGGTGAACGTAAAGTGTTGAAGAAGGATGTCTATCAACAATTCCCATTGATTCAAAAGACAATGCTTTCTCATAATTCCGGTGTCTACAGATTTGCATTACCAAGACCAACCGATGTTCTTGGTTTACCAATTGGTCAACATATTCAAATCGCTGCAACGATAAACGATAAAGAGATCGTTAGATCATATACTCCAACTTCAAATGATGCGGTTAAGGGTTACTTCGACCTATTGATCAAGGATTATCCACAAGGTAACATCTCAAAGCACATTGCAGAGTTGAAGATCGGTGAGTCCATCAAAGTGAAAGGTCCAAAGGGTTTCTTCGAGTACACTCCAAATATGGTCAAGAGCTTCGGTATGGTTGCCGGTGGTACAGGTATCACTCCAATGTTCCAGATCATCGAGGCCATTGCAAACAACCCAGAGGATAAGACCGACGTTCAATTGGTCTACGGTAACCAGACAGAGGCTGATATCCTCTTGAGACCTGAGTTGGACAAGATCTGCAAAGAGCATCCAAACATCAAGGTCCATTACATGTTGGACAAGCCACCTGCAAGCAACTGGAAAGGTGGTGAAGGTTACATCACAGAGGATATTCTCAATAGATTCATGCCAGCTGCTACCCCAGAGTCAATGATCTTGTTGTGTGGTCCTCCACCAATGGTCAGTGGTTGTAAGAAGGGAGCTGTCGGCTTGGGTTTTGCAAAGGCTAAACCAGTTTCAAAGGCTGGTGACCAAGTCTTTGTCTTTTAAAAAAAAAAGTTATAGTAACGATATTCTTAATTTGATGAAATGGTAATACATGATGTAGAAGTACATATATATATATATATATTACATCATACGGACTAATTTCTGTCTAACAATTGATGAACCGGACAGCTATAGCTGAAAAGATTGCTGCTCCAACTTGAGACGTTCGATTCTATCATGGAGAGCACTTCCTTCACCGATTGGCTGATCCAATAGCTTAGCATGGATACTCCTTAAGGCCTTGATGGAATCTTTCTCGTCAATGACACAACTGATATTTATCTCGTTTGCACCTTGTGAGATCATTTCAATGTTGATACCTTGTTCTGCGAGTGTTGAAAACATCGTTGAAGCAACACCAATGAATTGTTTCATCTGTTTACCAACCAATGAGATGATGGACATGTTCTTTGTTACGTCAACGCTTCCCAACTTCTTCAATTCTGAAACAGCATCACGTAGATCACGATTTGAGGTTTCATCATCAGAATGTTGTAAAGCCATTGAAACGTGTACTTCGGATGTGGAGATCAGATCAACAACGAGTTTGAAATTATCCAAGGTTGAAAAGATATGTGCAAGGAAACCATGAGATAAAGTCTTTTTATTAGAATGAACGTTGAGTACGATGATGTCGTGTTTAGCTGTGATTGCGGTTGCAGCCTTCTTCTTGAGCACTTGTGGTTGATTTACAATCTGTGGAGGATGTAGTGGAGTGTCTTCACCTTTACGTGCAACGTCATCAGGGTAAATGATTGTACCATCACCGCTTGGGTTTTCCACGTTTTTGATTCTGATTGGGATCTTAGCCTTGATGACTTGTTCCATGGTGAAAGGATGTATGACTTCGGAACCGTAGTACGTCAACTCAGCAGCTTCTTCTGGAGTAACCGATGCCAAAAGTCTAGCAGTGGTAACCTTACGAGGATCAGCTGTGAAGATACCGTCAACCTCTTTCCATACTTGTAGTTCTTCAGCGTTGATACCGACGGCGATCAATGCGGCACAAAGGTCGGTGTAACCACGTCCAACACCGTTGAGCAAACCACCTGGAACAATACCAAAGTAACCGGTAAACACTGGGACGACGTCTTCGGATTCTAGTTCCATGATCTTTACAGCAAGAGATTGACTCAAGTTCTTGTAGAAAGAGTCGTCAAACCCGGATCTTGACAGATCCAGACCTGGAGCAATGATTTGCGATAGGTCAACATATTTGGCATTTATACCATGGTCATTGAACATTGCAGCCATGAAAATACAACTCAACTTCTCACCGGCACTCATGATGGAGTCCAAAGTACGTGGTGAAATTTCACCAATGATCTGTGATGCGTGAAGAAGCTTTAACACTTGATCACATTCGAACTCAGTATCCTTGAGCAGTTGTTCCAAGAGCTTTGGATCTTTGATTGTAGCCTTAGCATTTGAAATATGGTCATCTCTAACCAGTTTTAATACAGAGAGATAATCACCATCTAATGAAGCCAAATCTGCAGCTCTTAAAAGCCTTGAAGTTGTTCCTTCACTCTTTGTCTTTGAAGAACGGGCGGAACATACAACTGCGACTCTATGTTCCTTTGAATACACTTTAACGATTTCATCGGTGATCTGTTCACTGAACTTACCGACGGAAGTACCACCGAATTTCTGAACAATCCAACCGTTTGATTGGAAAGATGAAGAAAGCGATACACTGGACATAATGTTGAATCTGTGGCTTTACCTATGTTTTTTTTACTTCTTCCAGATACCAAGTCAGAACACTGTGATGAGTGAGTTGGCTGTATGGCTATAAGCAATGATGACCGTGAGACAAACAGTGACTTTGATATATAAACACAGTGTATTTAACGAGCTGGAAAAAAAACCAATATGAGTCAAGAAATTATCACCAGCTTATTATTATTACCGTTACTCGAAGAGTATACGTCGTCATAATTAGTAGTTAACTATGCAGCGTCTATGTAAAATTAAACGCTTGTGTGCCTCCCACCGATGACGGAACCACAGGTGAGATTTTGAAATTTCAACCATAAATTTGATTTTTTCAGTCTTGCCCACATATAAGTGGACTCGCATATATTAATTATATGGGGAAACTCATGCTACAAACATAAATATAAAAAGAGGTGTCTGGATGTCGATATATATTTTTCTCCCGGTTACGGCCAAACAGTCTTTTCCCCGGTAAATACACACACATTAGGTAATTGCCTAATTAGGTCTTTTAACGCGTTTAAACGAGTCGTGATTTTTAATTTTAAAACTTCTATTTATATTTTGATTTTGATTGTTAGATATACAATATTTTGACAAGCAATATTGATGTACCAGTATTAATTAGTATTATCACAACAATCGACACGCCCAGTGCATTACAATAAAACACAGCCATATTTTCCAGTCTCCAAGTGACAATGGCACAGCAGAAATACGGTATCGTCGTTGACTCAGGATCATCTGGATCTCGTATTCAAATATATTCATGGCCTGATCCAGAATCCCTTAGGAAAGACTCAAATATAAAGCCCTCCATACTTAAATCAGTGCCACAGATCCATCAGGAAGAATCGTGGAGTTTTAAAATATCTCCTGGTGTATCAACGTTTGGAGATAAACCACACGAAGTTTGGGATGATCATTATGAGAAGCTGATCGAATACGCAGAAGATATCATTCCTAAGGATCAATGGAATGAAACTCCAATTTTTGTACTGGCAACTGCTGGCATGAGACTACTACCTCAACACAAGAGAGATAAACTTTTGGAGGAGATCTGTCATAAGATCGGAAAGAAGAGTGATTTCAAATTGGAAAGTTGCTCTGAACAGGTCCAGATCATCGATGGTGAAACCGAGGGACTATATGGCTGGATTGGTCTTAACTATTTGATGGGACAATTAGATAACTATACGCAAGTGGATGGCACAGAAGGTGAAATAGTAGTACAACCAAGTTATGGATTCATGGATATGGGAGGAGCATCTACGCAGATCAGTTTCGTACCAAACAAGCAATCAGAGATTGTTAAGCATAGAGACGATATCTCAACTCTTTATCTCCGAAACGTTGATGGTTCGTTACAGAAATGGGACGTGTTTGTTAGTACTTGGCTAGGATTTGGTGCGAATGAGGCAAGAAAGAGATATCTCAAGAGTTTGATCGATCTCTTACCTGATTCTGAGAATGATAAGAACGATGATGATAAAGACAAAGACAAGCATATAACAAGATTAGTCAACGACCCATGCTTACCAAAAGGTGCCAAATTAGATTTCTTGCACAAGGGTAAGTCATATGATATTGTTGGTTCTGGAAACTATGAACAATGTCTAAAGACGACTTATCCCTTATTACTCAAGAATTTACCATGTATAGATTACCCATGTCTCTTTAACGGTGTCCATGCTCCAGAGATTGATTTTGAAAAGGATAAATTCGTTGGAATTTCGGAATATTGGTATACTGCAAACGACGTGTTCCATATGGGTGGTGATTATAACTTCCTCAAGTTTAGTGAAACAGTTAAGAACTTCTGTGAGGATGATTGGGATTCTATAAGGGAGAAATCTTCAAACGGTGAATATAACGGGTTACCAAACTCCTTGTTAATAGATGCATGCTTCAAAGCCAACTGGGTTATAAACATATTACACGAAGGGTTTAACCTACCTCGTGCTGGAATCGAGAAGGAATTACCCTCAACACCAGATAACGATTATAACCATATACCTTTCCAATCTGCCGGAAGTATTAAAGGTGCAGAGTTATCCTGGACATTGGGTAGAATCATTTTGTATGCCAGCTCGACCATCAGTGCCGGTATCAGTGGTGCGGTCAAAGCTGATAGAGACATAAAAGTTGGTATACAACCAGCAGAGAATGAGCATAAGGAGTTCATATACGGTGGTTTAGCTAGCGGAGGGCTCTTTTCGTCTTCATCATCGTCCTCTTCTTCGTCTTCTATATCGTTCATGATGATGGTCATACCGTTCATTATCATAGCAGTATTCTTTTATCTCTTTATCTATAAGCGACAAGTGCTTAAGCGTCTTCCCAGTGTCTTCATCCAAACAACATCAAGATTAAGAAACAGATATCTACAATATCAATACACAAAGCTATCAACACAGGAACAGAGTGATTTAGAAGCAGGTAATATGAATGTGTCGTCGTCAGTGGCCAATGACTCAACGATATCAGGAAGTTTGAGTCCTTCGTTGAGTGCAAGTGATTTCAACAGCTTAAGAACTAGAAGCTTTGCAAATGTACAGATGCTTAACGGTAACAACAACGCTAATCAAAAAGCAAACCCATTCATGCCAAAGAAGAACCTTAGAGGTTCAAATTCATTGCTAGATTTCAGTAATTTTAGATCATCGTCCAGTGCATCTCACTCTTTCACCATTACAAACATCAACAACACATCAGCTATGAACAGCAACTATGATGCTAATGAGTTGAAAAAGAGTCAAAGTGCATCCATTTTACCATTATAATAGACCAGACTATAAACTATCTATATATATACACTTCAACAGTAGTCAAGTACTGCCATTATGAGCGTTATAGTAGAATATATCAGGATGTATCCTGTTGGCACCGCCACAGTCTTAGTAGCTAGAGACACCGTTGTCTTGAGAGTACCTTCTCCAGATATATCCAGTCCTACTTTATCCCCACTATCACCATTATCTATATCAGTATTATCAGAACTTACAATCTCACTCCTAACACCAGTGACAATTGGTCTGATATCCATCTGATCAGCAACATCGTACCGAGCCTTTGCTATGCTTATCTCCCTGGACTCCAGGTCAAACACCGTGTATAACGAATCCAAGAACACAGCACCCAGTATGAACAGGGACTCGTCGTTCTTTGCCCTTTCAAAATTGGTCAGACAGTACCTGTTGTTACTGTTACTGTTCGTCTCAGGTGTTTCAGCATCGGGATCATCACCAGAGCCACGGTATGGCCTATAGAGCTTTTTGAAATCTATATCAAATTTGATTCCTTGAAACTCCAAAACAACCTGGTCTATGGATTTAGCGTTATAACAGGGAAACATTATATTCTTCGAGTCCGTGGTTTCCACTCCGTTGAGAAGTTCTTTGAAAGATGTAAACACATCGGCTGGTAATACACCATGACTGGTACCGGAGTCCATTATAACGCTGAACTTGGAATAGCTGATCTGTGCCAATGGATCGTACGTATCCTTGGTACTACCCCCTCCACCCTGTATCTGTTTCACAAACATCTTATCGAGCGAAACAGCAAGTTTACTCTGATGTACCATAGGTAGCGTGGTCAGCTCACCTTCATACTTTTTATGGTCAATTCCACCTATTAGCAATATACCGTCTGCAATTGATTTCCCCCACTGTGTAGTTGCCTTAACTGTTGACATATCGGAGTATATGGAAAATATGGACCTCTGTATCAAGCCATTTGACTTGAGATAACTTAAGAATGAATTAGGGTCAGATATACCCAATATCGATTGTGAAGCATCACCTTCAATTGCTAGTCCAAAAGTCATATCAAGTTCGATGTTATCACTACCAGCAGAAGTGGGAATAACACTAGTCATCATTTTAACAGTATCTTGAATGTATTGACCTCTAACAAACCAGCCATTTGCATATGATATTTCAAATGATCTATCAGCACCTCTGAATATCGAGCAACTATCGGACAAATGACATTGGAATCCATGTTTTGGATCCAATGATTTTGATTGAATCCAAAATTTACTTGAGCCCGTATCCAATAATAATCGTAACTTTGAATCATTTGAACCAATGGTTACATCCATATAATGAGCAAATCCAACCACATATATCAATGGAATTGAAACGACTCCATCTGGTATTCTAGCATCAGCACCAGTATTAGAGACAGTGACCGTCGCATTCACAAGATTTATACATATGGCAAGCCGTATAAGACCTTTCATGAAGGAATTCTTGTATACATGCAGTACTGTATCTATAAGTGTCATTGTATATATGATAAAGGTCCAATTCAGAGATATAGTTCCACAACGGATACTCTGTCAAATACTCAATTGTACAAGACCATGTTGAAGAAGTTTCAAACAATCTTCATTATCATACGTTTAAATCCAAGACGACTAGAGCGATGCAGACAATGCAGCATCTCAGTTTTCAAGCCTGTTACTTTGGTTGGCCAACTAGCATTGTGCTATCATGGGCACATGTGCTGTATAGCATTGGCACACTAGAGAGAAATAACGAAGTGAAAATAGGCAGTCATGATAAGCAGTGGTATCAAATATTATGCAGCACAGCTCAAGCTATATACTTACCGGTATTTATCACGTGATAAGTATATCGGAAGTTGAACTATTGACTTATCCTTTATATTAAGGGTTGGACTAGCAGTTCAATTCTCTTATTATTATCAGACTTGCAAGATATTAAACAATACCGCATTGATTAATATTAGAGGTTTGGACTGTCTTATTAAAAGTTCAAATTAGCTTTAAATATATATAAAACGAAGACTATATAATCAGACTAGACCAGTTTCATTCATAGTTATCGTGTCGTCGCAATTAGTATAACAGCTTATATAATACGGCGAACATAGAAAAAGAAGTTGCGCGGAATAACTGAACAGCTGTTAACTAAATTTGTATGAGAACGTCATCGGTCGCTAACAGTCGCTTACGTCGTCGTCGTTTCATAACAAAAATCGTTAAAGATGAAATTTGATCAGATTTGAAGGATAAACCTTAGCAACTAATTATAATAAATTTCAGACATATTAAAATTGTAGACTTTTAACTATATTATCAGCTCTTTTAAGGAACAACCTCAATTACTTCGTTGAATCACTAGGAAAATAACAACCAAAAATGTCTGATTTCGTTGGTCAATTGCAATCAACCTTGAAAGGTATCGATTCTGTAAGTAATTATTGCACATTCCCGATCATGGCTGTATATGATCATTGCGTCATGTGCTGCGCCATACACAATATTATACTCTGTATGGTATCACACAAGATATGATCTTTATGCCAATTGACATCCTCTAGCCAATACTAACCACAATTTACAACCTCAATCACAATAGAAATTCGCTGGTAACTCATTGCTTACCCAGTTTGAACAAGCTTCAAACTTACCAAGATCATATGCCGTTGTTGGTGCGGGTGCCGTGTACTTCGTCATGGTGTTCTTGAACTTCGGTGGCATTGGTCAATTGCTCTCCAACATTGCCGGATTCGTCGTCCCAGGATATCTCTCGTTGAACGCCTTGGCCACTTCAAACACCAAGGATGACACCGAGCTCTTGACATACTGGGTCGTCTTTGCCTTCTTGAACGTTATCGAGTTCTGGTCAAAGGCCTTGCTCTACTGGGTCCCATTCTACTGGTTCATGAAGACCATCTTCTTGTTGTACTTGGCCCTTCCACAATTCGGCGGTGCTCAACTCGTGTACAAGTCCGTGATCAAGCCACTTGCTGACAAGTACGTTGTTACTTCCAAATCTGAGAAGTTGGCTGATAAGGTTGACGAGGCTGCTGAAGCCGTTGCCTCTGGTGTCGACCACTAGTTAACGATGGGTCATAAGACATAACTATCTATGAGTAACCAATACTACAAATTCTACTACTTATCATCACTTTACTTTCTGTAAGATATAAATCGTTGTATTTTGAAAACATTCTGTCGTATATCACAAAGTTTGAGTGAATGAACCAAAATCAAACTGTTCAACGTGATTGACACCTCTAAAATCGTCAAATGTGAATTTAACCCTAAGTTTGATCTTTGAACCTGCTGATCCAACAATCTTCAAATCTTGTGTAACAAACCCGTTATCTTTCTTGATAACTTGATTAGAGATTGATGACATTGTTAATTTTTGACTCTTTGGTACTGCAATTAACAATTGTAGATTTGAAATATCACCAGTTGAGGATGAAGTATTTTCCAACAATGTTTCAATTATTGCTTGTCCATTACCAATTGACTTAGGTATAAATGACACTCTAACAAGATCATTCTTGAAAGCTTCAATTCCACCGGTTGGTTTAGCTGGTGTAGAGACAACTCCCATACCTGAACTCGAACCAAACAGATCCAAGATATCATTCTTTGCACTACCGGTTTTTTGTGATCCTTGATTACCACCAGTGTTTCCAAAGATATCTCCTAGTAAATCGTTTGTGCTTGCACCATTTTGAGTTTTATTGTTATGACCATTGTTCGAATTGTTACCCATGATATTAACAGGCATCGAATCGTTATCATCCATAAGATCCAACAATAAATCTTCTGTATTTGATATTGATTTTGAACGAAGCTTTGCAGCAGCTTGGCTGGATAATAAAGGTTTAACCTTATTGGTCAATGAGATTGTATCCTTTTCCCTAATGGTTGGAGCTGGCATTCTATCCAATACACCTTTTTTAATTTCAAAAGGTTCATCAAACAAGACAGAATAACTAACAGCTTTTATTTGAATGCTCAAGTTTTCGGATTTTGTCTTTGATTGAATATAATCCCTTAGTTGATTTTTACATTTGGAATCTGAAATCTTTGTTGAAAGTTTTAAAGCACTTGTCAAGATATAAGACACTAATGATGGTTCATCGTTCTTCAAATGTGAAAGATCCAATAGATAGTTTGTCAATAGAGAATCTGTGATTTGTTTATCCGATTTTTGTGAATTATCCGAACCATCAGTCGAAGTTGATATCGATGTACCCAATAACAAATCTCCAAATTCTCCAATCAAGTAGACAACAATTGTATTCAAACCATCTTTTGAAGAAT
This sequence comes from Williopsis lachancei, assembly GCA_030567175.1. Taxonomy (NCBI): domain Eukaryota; kingdom Fungi; phylum Ascomycota; class Saccharomycetes; order Phaffomycetales; family Wickerhamomycetaceae; genus Williopsis; species Williopsis lachancei. The sequence goes on from JAJLRR010000093.1 coordinate 15,817, forward strand.
CTTCGTAGGCAACTTTAAACAATTTATTGATTGTATATTTCTTCAATTCATCCCTTTCAGAGATATTCATAATCAAAGATAATAACTGTGAAGTAATCTTTGGAGTAAAAATATCACCAGTTAATTTCGTAAGTCTAATCAACGTATCCAATTTCCATTTTTCATTTGGAATCAATTCTTTATGTTCCAATACGTTTGTAATATTGGTTGTTATATAAGATTTTAACTCTTTGTCGTTATTTGCCGGGTTCTCCAAGAATAACAAGATTTCTTTAACCAAGATTCTAATATTTGAAGAATCCAAGATTGCAAATGATAACTCTAAAGCTCTTCTCTTTATAGAGATATCGTTATCATTCAGACAAGTGACTATGGTAGATCTATGTCTTTGAACAGCCAATGGTTCGATATTAACCACTGTTAAGAAAGTGTTTAGTGCAACATATCTGTTGTTATTATCCTTTGTACTTAACAATTGACCAAGTGTGTTTATACCAAGGACTTTTAAAGCAGGATCCAAGTTTGGTATTGAAAAAATTGTCTTTACAGCTTCATATAGAACAGATGATCCAGCAGTCTTTGAATGTGCAGATGATGAACCGGATGCTGAAGATGAAAAAGCGGCAAAACTGGTATATGAAGAAATCGAAGTTAAAACGTCATGGAACTGTTCAGTGAATTGAGAGGTTAATGATAAATTTTCTTCATCGATGAATATCAAGCGAAGCGTTTGGATCAATGAGATTTGTAGGAATGGATCGGATACACCAGAGACCGTGAATTCTGGATCCATATCTCTTGTCAGAGGTTTCAAGATCTCAATGATCTTTGGGATCTTCGAGATTAAATAGGGTCTTGATTCTGGGGAGACTTCATAAAGCGATCTGATGAGCTTGAGTGTACCGAACAAGACACCATGATCTGGACATTCTATGAGAGAATCGATCTTGGATTGGAACACCTCTGAAAGATCAGGATCCTTCTCAACAATCTTGGAAGCAACAAGTGCAGCTTTCTTCTTTAGGTAGTTATTGTTTCCAGAAATGATCTTTTCAACGTCTGTATAGAGATCTCTTGCTAATTCTGGAGAGCAGATGTTTCCCAAAGTGGAAAGGGCCAATGATACGATGAATTGATTTGGATGGTTCATATCGTTGTTTAGGGAATTTGTCAATAGGGTCAACACCTCTTGATTTTCATCCAAGATCAACATTGTAGCGAGATATCCGAGTCTCTTATCGACAAAGTTTGGCGAAGCCAGAAGTTTGATACATTCGATCTGTCCGAAATGGGTCTTTTCACCCAAGATGTAGAGGTATAGCAATTTTTGTATGTTGACACGACGGGTCTGATGGGAGACGTTTGTATCTTTGAACGATGTTCTAATAAGGGCGGATTCACGTTGGATGATGGAACGCTCATCTGCGATTGTCTTGGAGGCTTTGACGCTCTTGATGAAGGATTTCAGTGACGTTGTGACCATTTTGTGGGTTGTTGCTGTTGTTGTTATTAAAGGAAAGATCAACAGAGATCAGCACGAACGTGGGAATGGTTAACAGCCGGGAAGAAGCTGGCAGTTAGCAATTGAAAATGACAGTTGTCCTTCTCACTAAGTTTCCAGCCGGTGGGTGATAGCTTTGCTGGTTTGCAAGTTGGGATGACTGAAGTAGAGTACGGTCCACTGTTGTGATTGAGTCAACCGCCAACATTTTCAATTGATTTTCTACTAACAAAAGCCCTTTTTTATTTGCCCGTGTTGTTTTCGTTTTTTGATGCCTTTGTTTTCGTTTCATAGTCGTTAAACTCCAACAAAAAAGAAAGGCATCCAACATAGGGAAGAGACAGACAGGCAGAGAGAGAGGAAGACTTTAATATCGTACGGAGTCACCGCCAACATTCTTGTGCAGCCATTTCTCACTCTGAATAACACAGTAGTAAACCCACTGAACACCCTTCCAACCGCCGCAGAGACAAGAAGAGAAGAGAAGAGAAAGAGTGCGTGAGAGAGTACGAGAAGGAGACAGAAAAGGCATTAAAGACACAACAGAGAGAAACACCCAACCATCCAGACAAGATGAGCCACAGCGGCAGCTCCGAGAGCACAACACAGCGGTCTGGAGACCTCGACACAGATGCAAACAACGCGATGATCACGCCGGTGGCCGAATGGGTCCAAGGGCTTCGGTTCGGCGATGGGATCACTCTGAAGAAACGGAGATCTGTGTTTAACTCACCAACGAGGAACTATGTGATCCTCACCGACCAAGGAAAGCGTATCAAACTGGGCGAGCCCATTGTCGTCTGGGCCAAGATACAGATCGTTGGCCAGTACATGCTGGGCATAGAGATTGTGGATATCGTGAAGAGAAAGAGATACTTGTACGTTGGGGCCTGTAACAAAGTGCCCTTCAGATACTATGATAGTTTGGAGAAGTGTGGGCCTGAGTTGGCAACGTTTGGATTCGAAGTCGAGGATATAGTGCTCCCCAAAGGACAGCCCTACGATCTCTACTGCCAAGGTTCTGGGTATAAATACCGTGTTGAAGATGCAGAACCCATAGACAGGCTATCGGAAAGATATTCTGTGCCATTAAACGCAAGTGACCTTGTTGTACCGTCGTCATCCTCGAACGGTGAAAGTACGCCCGACTATGTTATCGGGAATAACGGTTCTATGGATCCACATTCAAAACGTCAAAAAATAGGTCCATTATCAATACCCATTGCCATGCCCAAGGAGAGTTCCAATGGAACAAGTGAATATGACGAGGATGATCAGTATAACGGTCAAAGTGAAGTACAAAGATCATCATCTCCTTCAGCACCTTCTATAAATCTTCTTATGGACGAGTATTTATCATCTGTGAACCCAGATTTGATGAGATTACAAGGTCAAATCATTGTTCAAACGATTCAAATAGAACAGCTTAGAGACCGATTGAACAGATTACAGAACAGAGGCTCAAAGAGAACATTCAACATAAACGACTATGTCTTGAGAAAGACCATAACGACGACGAGGTCGGACGATGGATTCATCTTATATGACGTTGAGAGTTCAAGACATGGAACACGTAACTCGATGAAGGAAGTCATTATCCCACATTCAAGTCTAAAGAGTCAACTTCTTTATCAAAGATTGGCAAGAGAACTATCAGTGGTACAAACTCTAGAGAAGCAGAAGAAAAGAGCCAAACATATAGTGGAATTCCATTCGATCTATTACGATTCAACTCCACTAAGAACCTCTTGTTATATATTGACTTCACCTGTTGCATTTTCATTGGCAAATTTCACAAATTCATATATACCAAATGAAGTTGATGGACAACTATCAACAAGACCAGTATCAAGACATCCTAATCTAAATACCAAGCTATGTAAAGTGATCATATATCAAATATTGGATGGATTAATCAATTTATCAAATGCAACAGAAGGTTGTATCCATGGGAATTTAAACATGAATAATATCCTAATAACTCTAACAGGTGAAGTTCAAATATCATGTTTTGATAATTCTTATAAAGTTGGATCAAGAGTACCAACATCAGAGTTTTTGGATGATAAATTTAGTAATCTATACAGACATCCACAAATATCATTAGACCATGAGTCATCAATGGGTGATAATATGGTTGAAATTAAACCATCTTTGGATATATATCCATGTGGATTGATCTTTTATAGGTTATTGACAAAGAAGGATCTATTTGCAGGACTTGAATCTGCTGGTGATAGATTTGATTTTAAGAAGAAGATTGCTACATTAACAGAAGGCGATATCTTGAATAGTAATGATAATATTACTCAGAGTAACAATACCAATAACGACGTGGAAAATGAGATCGATCATAATGAAACATCGATTCTCAAGACATTCATTGCACCATTTCTTGTTGATTATGATGATCAAATTACAACACCTGAACATGCTAAATCACGTTTTGAAATGTTTGATGATATAAGAGACTTGGAAGACCTTGATACGATATTATCCTCGATGCTTAGGTAGGGGGGAAAAGTGCTGTAATATAAATGTATATACTTATACTAATCATTTATATGTGTAGTTCTACATTGATATTCATTATTATTATTATGATGTATTGTCAAATGATCAGTATATAAGTTACATTACTCCATCATCTTATCACCTTGCTGTTGATCCAAAGTTGCAAATAATCCATCAAGATCAAACTCTTTAGCCCATTCTTTAACAATGGTAGTTTGTTCCACTGAACCATCGTTATTACTACTACCACTCTTACCATTGTTCTCTTCATTAGCAGTTTCTTTTGAAGATTTTGGTAATACCCAACCACTAATCTTACCATCTCTCCAATCGTTCAAGACACTAAGACCAGCAGAATGCAAGTTTGGTATACCACCTTTACTCAATCTTCCACGCTTTCTTGCAACGTGTATCAAGAAGTTCTTACAGAACTCATCAATGTTAGAATCTGGGATTGGAGGTAGGGAATAAAACTTCTTAAATGCTTCTGTGTTCTCTGTAGATTTAGCAATTCTCTTTAACAATAAGAGAATAGCAGGAACAGGGTCTGTTATTTGCTTTGGAGGTAATGCATTCAAAAGGATCAATTGAGCCTCTTGATCAATCTTAGATTTCTTCTTATCAGTTGGGAACACAATACCTGGAGAATCCAACACTTTGAGTTTACCATCGATTTTAACTTCTCTTAGCGAGGTTGTGACACCAGCTTGATTACCTGTTGGACAAGCCTTGGAAGAACCACCGTGACGTGAGGTTAAAGCGTTGATGATTGAAGACTTACCAACGTTTGGATAACCAATGACACCAACAACGATTGATCTTTTGAGGTTTGATTTGGCAGCGTATGATTTCAATGCAGTCAATAGATTTGAAGTTGTGATGGCTTGGTTTAGATTCTTGTTGAATGAAGAGTTATTCGTTGCACCTGGAGAGGCCTTTAATGGGATTGTTGGGAAACTTGATTTGAGGAAAGTCAACCATTTGTTAAGGACATCCGTTGGAACAAGGTCAATTTTGTTGAGGATAAGGATTAATCTCTTACCTTGGTTTTGTAATACAGCTTGTTCAACTTTCTTGGATCTCGTACCTTCTGGGTCTCTGGCGTCTAATACGTACAGGACAACGTCGGATGCCTCAACAACGGTTTTAAAGATCTTATCATATGCCTTACGAGAATGGTCTAATTCTGAGTTGTTGTCATCTTCATCTTCACTGATTTCGTAATCCACAATTTCCAAGTCTTCTTCTTCTGAGTCTTGATCGTCTTCATCTTCATCAGAGTCTTCACCTTCGAATTGCTTTGCAGCTTGTTGAGCACTTTCTAACAAGGCAGCCAATCCATTTGATTGTTGGCCTTCTTCGTCTTCATCATCCTCATCGATGAGGTCTTCAGGATCACCACCTGAGGAGACCATCTCTTGTCTTCTCAACTCTTTGAGACGTTGTTTCTCTTCGAGCTGTTGTCTCTTTGTCTCTTCGATCTCAGAGACGATTCTGTCCTTATATGGGAAACTTGAAGGGATACCAGGGTCTTTTTTCTGTTTACTCTTCCATGTGACATCCTTCTTGGCCAGCTTGTTCTGTTTCTTTCTGTGGGCAGCGGCTTTCTTCTTGATACCTTCCCTCATACGGGTGGTACCTCTCTTGGAGACTGGTTTTTTGAGTCTCATTTTTGTATTCTATGGAGGGTTTGTTTGAAGTGGTTGCTATCAATGCTGGTAGTAAGAGTAGTAAGAGTAGTAAGATAGCTATCAAATCAAAAATGAAAAGTTTCCTGAGGAATAAATTTTTTTTTGAATTTGATGCGATGACCCTCATAACCTTACTGTAGTAAGTAATTACCGGATATAGATATATTGAATGATTTGATGGAAAACGAGTGTTTATGGTAAGGGGACACAGTGGCATTAGACCAACGGCCACCGACTTCCCATGCGGGACTACAAATAAGAGGGCCCAACAAAAGCCAACCCCCCTCAACAAGCATCCCAGCAATAGCTCGCAGTTAGGAACCAGACTCCAATGGATGGGCAATGGGTGCATGTTCTTTATAATCTTGTAAGTTGTTGTCGTAAAACAAGGGAATTATACGTAGGTTCTAGTGTTAGAAGTAGCTCTAATTACCCCCTAATATTTATGTCTCTAAACCCAACGTCGCAGAGAACTTGCATAAGGTGACCTCGAACAATAATAATAAAATAGTAACGAGATGCCATAGGACAATGTGATCCAATTATTATTATTTATTTATCAGGTATAAAAGGAAGGTCAATTCTTCTCAATTTTCAATATTTATCCTTCCCCACACTGATATCATACACAAATACACTAAACAGTAATCAATTATGCCATCTACAAACACTCCACCACTTGGTCAATTGAAACCAATCTTACATCTTCAATTGGCATTAGATGAACCAAAACAGAGCGTTGTCAATGCAAGAGGTTCAGAATCAGTTGTTATGATCAAATCAGGTTCTGTTAAATCTCTTGATCCAGAGAATTATCCATTCGATGCAAATGTGGAATTAGGTTGGGATATACTTAGAAGCTTTGCAGATAGACCAGGTACTTCAACGTTGGATTGTGATGTTTTCTTAAAATCCAATCTAAATAACGGTTCAATCCATATTGTATACGATGGTGTTGTCGTTATGAATGATAAAGCTGTTGATGTTATAACTGGTAAATCCAATGGATTCCCATTCGAACAAGGTTATGTCACTTGTCATCCAACTTTACAAGTAAGTTCGGACAACAAGGAGGAATCTTGGGCGTTGCATAAGAACTTCTTAGGAAGAGGAAGATTTACAAGGGATGAAACTAGTGGAGAATTGGGTATTGAGTACTATATCTACTTGTTAGAGGAGTAGTATATTGTATATATTGTATATTATATAGCTCTCTGTCTAATTAACTTGCTCTTTATATTTCGAGACTATTTCATCAAACAACAAGTTCTTTTCCTTTAGATCTGAGACTAATGGATGATTTCCATTCAACTGTTGTAATTCTTTTAATTTTAATTCACTCTTGACAAAATCTCCTTGAATCATTGCATATGAATATTCATTTGAAATAACATCATCTTTAAATATACCATGGTCATTATCCTCACTCAATTTCTCATCAATTCTCTTCAAAATCTCATCAGATTCAGGAAATTGATGTAATTGTAAATTTAAAACCAAATCTCCTAACAATGTCTTTAAAGTTGGATGTGAATGACTCAACTCTTCAAAGAAATATAATGAACCTCTTAAATTATTATCACCATTCTTAAATGAATTGACAAAAGATTCTGCAATGTTAAAGATTATAGAATCTTGAGCATAGACACTTGCATTCTTGATCTCTTTTTCTGCAGATTCTAATTTACCTTGTAACAAGAACAATTGAACAAGGATCAATACACTTTCTAAATTTGTATCATGATGTTGTAACAAAGTTATAGCTTCATCAATTTTACCCTGTTTAACAAGGATGATCGAGCCAATCACTTGAACAGTTGGATCAAATTTGGATGATGAAATCAATGAATCATCAAACTTATCAACATTTCGCCAATTATTCTTAACCAATTCAACGTATGATTTCAAGATTGATCCAGATGGTGAATCTTCATCAATCTTCTTACAAAGCTTTAAAGCTTCATCAAATTCACCGAGCAATACAAATGACCTTATCTTATATTCAATGGCGGTCTTTAAGAAGATGTCATTAGAATTGTCATCTTCATATTCCTCGATTGATAAATCACAAACTTGTTTGAATTCACCAGTAAAGAACTGTTGACGTAGAGAGAAGAGTTCTATAAATTTTCATCAATCGTGTTAGTTATCTGGTTTATTAACATATCATCATATGACATCAGCATATGTTACTCACCATCAGTTTCAGACATTGCTTTATAAGTTAGCTATTTTTGAATACAAATCGTAGTTTGAAGATAACGATTCAAAGGTGAAATGATTTGTTGTTTGTTGATCTCCTAATTTTGTAAATCGCCAAATTGTGAACACGAAATCTAAAATGTGTATTCCGGGAATAATTTATCATATCACGTGTACTGAATACCGGAACAGCAGACACATTGTCTTATATATTGCCCCATAGTTACTATATTTACACTTCACACACTTCAACTAACCATCATCAGCAGAGTTTAGAGCCATCGAACCAATGAGCGCACTGGGAGAAGGAGCAGTCGCTCCAGACGGGACAATCGACGTCCAGAAACTCGATCCTTTATCACAAAGAGCATTTCAATACGCTGTTGATTTCTATGAAAGAGACCATGTCCTAACACAATCTGATAGATCAACTCTGGCAAATGTTTATTCTTCAATATCAATGACAACTTTAGGACTCGGATGGGGTTCATTCTTTGCAGTTACAAGCGTTCCTTTCTATCGTCAAAAGTTGAAAACAGGTTCAACAAAGGGTACAAACGTTGGTATTGCAATCCTATTTGGATTAGGTGCAATGATGATTGTATCACCATTTGTTGCTTCGAAATCATACCAATATCAACTGGATAAGTTGAAATCGGAGAATCAACTCAGGTGCTATCAAGTGGCTCAGTTGCTTAAACCAGCAGAATCTACAAAATGGTCATTGTACTATAAACTTACAAAGGATCATCCAGAACATATAATGAAGGATCCAAGATCAAAAGAAGCTGCTGAATTGAGAAAGAAGACTATATATTCAGGTAGAGATCCAATGGGGTTATATAGTGGTCCTAGGGCTGAGATGAGAAAGAAACCTGAACCATATCCATCACCTTTGGCGAATGCTAATGATACTAATGATACTAATGACAATAAAGAAGATCAAGAGGATGACGATGATCCATTTAAAGAACCAGTTAAAGAACAACAAAATTGGTCATCTGCATGGGATCGTATAAGGGATGAGAATATTGGTCAGAAGACTTCTGTTAATTCATCAAATAGCAATAATAACAATAATAGCTGGGATAGACTAAGAAATGGTTATAAATCTAACTTGTCTAATGACAAGGATAATAAAGAACCTGAATACGACAACTCACAATCTGAATTTGATAAACTACTAGATCAAGAAAGACATATGGGAGATCAGGACAACAACACAGAGAGCTCAAGATGGTAAACACCAAAACTATTCATTGACTACTTATATATCTACAATATTCTGCATATGACATCAACTGTACATACTTATACTAATTTATTATAATATACCAATTATTATTTAAACCAAAGCATTATCACCTCTCTTTGATTCCATCAACGATTTCAACTGTGGAATGACAGCATCTAATTCAACAGCATCGTTCTTTGTCTGTAAATCGGTAATATCTCTGTTTCTAACGTTAACACTCTTTGTCTGTTCTTCTTGTTCACCAACGATAAAGATAAAGTTATACTTTTGTAATTGACCAGTTCTAACCTTCTTTTGTAAAGTGTTACCACTTAGATCGACATCTGCATAGAAACCTTGAGCTTTCAAAGTCTTTGTAACCTCTTGTGCATAATCGAAATATTTAACACCAACTGGAACAACCAAAACTTGTCTTGGTGATAACCAGAATGGCCATTTACCTGCGAAATGTTCAGTCAAGATAGCAGTCATTCTTTCAACTGAACCCAAGATTGCTCTATGGATCATGACTGGTCTACTTGTATCCTTTGTATCTTCAGATGCAACATCCTTTGTACGGTATTCCAAACCAAATCTATTTGGCAATTGGAAATCCAATTGGATGGTTGCACATTGATGCCATCTCTTCAAGGCATCGGAGATCATGATATCAATCTTTGGACCATAGAAGGCACCATCACCTGGGTTAACTTCCCAAGCACCACCCCATTTGTTCAATGCACTCTCCAATTTAGATTCGGCATTGTTCCAAGTTTCAATTTCACCAACGTATTTCTCTGGTCTTGTTGAAAGTTCCATCTTAAATTCAAATCCAAAGACACCATAGACGAATTTTAAAAAGTCAAAGATAGATGCAATTTCATCTTCGATTTGATCTTCGGTACAGAAGATATGAGCATCATCTTGTTGGAATCTTCTAACTCTTGTTAAACCAGAAAGTGCACCAGAGAATTCATTTCTATGAATAACACCAAAATCTGCAACTCTCCATGGTAATTCTCTATAAGAACGTTCACGAGATTTAAACATCAAACAATGACCTGGACAGTTCATTGGTTTTAAACCGAATTTCTCCTTTTCAACGTCAAATGTAAACATATTTTCTTGATAATTAGCCCAATGACCAGAAGTTTCCCAAAGCTTTGCATTGTACATGTTTGGGGTAATAACTTCATCATAACCACGTTTACGATATTCGGTTCTTAACAAATCGACAAGTGTATTGTAGATTCTTGTACCATGTGGTAACCAGAAACAAGAACCTGGTGACATCTCGTTGAAATAGAAAAGTTCTTGTTCTTTACCAATTTTTCTATGATCTCTATCAGCAGCTTCTGCAAGGAATTTCAAATGTTCATCCATAAGCTTCTTATCTGGGAAAGAGACACCGTAGATTCTTTGAAGTGAGTCGTTCGTAGCATCACCAAGGAAATAACAAGAAGAGTTCTTCAAAAGTTTGAACGATTTGATACGACCAGTATGTGGGATATGTGGACCAACACAGAGATCGATCAAAGAACCACATCTGTAGACAGTGGTAGAACCTCCATCTGGAATCTTTGTTTGGACGAGATAGGTCTTATACTTGGAGTAATGGAACATCTTGAGCAAATCTTCCTTTGACATGACCAATCTTTCGAATTTTTGCTTTTGTTTGATCACGTTTTTGGCAACACCTTCCAAATTTGGGAAATCAGCTTGTGAAACAGCAGTTTCACCACCGTTGACGGCAAACTCGTAGAAAAACCCATCGTTTGTTGGTGGACCTAGACAGATATGAGCACCCAAGTTACATTCACAAGCTTCACCAAGAACATGAGCAGATGAATGCCAAAAGACACGACGACCTTCTTCAGTTTCGAAATCAAAGAATTCCAATTGTGCATCACCTTCTAATGGTCTTTCCAAATCCCAAAGTTCACCATTGACCTTGGAGATACATTGTCTTTCCAAGAAGGATTTACCAATGTCCTTTGCAATTTCAAATGGAGAAGTTTCCCAAGCAATACCTTCTTTAATTGTACCATCTTTCAAAGTGATCTTGATTGTAGTACGTGGTTGTTGAGCAACGGATTCATCGTATTCGGATTTCAACTTTTCAAAGAGTTGGATTCTTTCGTCGATGAATTCCGGTTGTGGGTCAACGTAGAGAGTAGAAGAGACTGCACCGGCATTCTTCTTCTTATCTTTCTTTTCCTTCTTTGTCTGTTCCTTCTTAGCTGGGGCAGCCTTTGCCTCGGCTGGAGCAGTAGAAGCTGGAGTGGCAGCAGCAGCAGCAGCAGCACTGTCGATGGACAGCTTGTCCACTTTCTCAGCAATGTCTTGACACATTTTTGATTGAGGTTTGGTGTGTTCTTTTGAATCAAAAGCGTGTTGTTCGATGGTGACGTTGTGATATTTTTTTCCCCTTCTGCCTAACAAAATCAAAGACGATGATGAGTCGTCGTCCAATTTGAACTTTTGGGCCAGCTGGTGTTTTTGAATTATTATCCGGGGGTAAATCATCCCCGGAAATGACATGTTTTTCTTTTTTGTGTTTGGGCAGCGTCTGCTAACAAAAATTTGTTAGTGAACCCAGGGACATTTGAAAATTATCAGTTGAAAGACATGAGATGAGCTGTGTTCATGTTGTTAAGTGCTACTAGAGAGAAGAAGAACTTAACATCTTTATATAAAGAGCTACACACAAGATGGATCTGTAAGTATAAATCATCTTAGTTCTTATTGTTAATCTGACTAACACACAAACAGAATCGAAAAAGATGTTGATTTTAGAGACAACAAATCCATTGCTCCAACGATAGATGAGGTCAACGATAATCCGGATGAATTGATAGAGATGCGTGGAGAAGGTCGTTATTTCGGAGTAACTGACCCTGAATCACAGATAGAATGTGCCAATTGTCATCAAAAGGGTCATAAGAAGGCACAATGTAAAGTTGTTGTTTGTAGATCATGTGGTATGGTTGATGATCATTATGAAAGACAATGTCCAAAGACAATGGTTTGTAATAATTGTGGTGAAAAAGGTCATTCAAAGATCGATTGCAAACAGAAATCTAGAAGGATATATTGTCAAACTTGTGGATCTTCTGGTCATACTATGGATAGATGTCCTGGTATTTGGAGATCATATTTAACACAGAGTGATAATAATAATAGTAGAAAAATGGGATTACCAACGAATATGTATTGTTATAACTGTTCTGAAAAGGGTCATTATGGAGATGAATGTCAAATGAGTAGATTATCGAGGACTACAGTATCGGATGGAAGTGCATTTTCTGGTCATAATCTTCCAAAGCAACTTCGGGATAAATATTTTAATATGTTGTCATCTGGATCCAATAATAATTCATCATCAAAGAAACGTAAACGTGAACTAGAAGGTGATTCTTATAACTCTTTGAGTAAACCAAGTAAGAGTGGGATAATTGGAAGAATTAAATCTTCATTTAAAAGGGAGAAGAAGAATGATAATTATAGTAACAATAACAACAGTTATAACAATAACAACAGACAGTTATCTCATTCTCAAAGTATGCCATATATGAACTCGGATAGTAACAACAACTATAATAACAACAATAGAAAGAACAGAAGAGCAGAATCGGTATTAGATTTCCCAAGAGGTGGTAATAACAACAATAAGAGACATTCTTATAATAAGAATAACTATAACGATAATGGTTATAATAACAATAACAGTAATAAGAATGAAAAGAAGGGATTCAACAAATATCTACCATCTCGTTCAGGTATTATAAGGAGAAAATAAATAGCATATTGTATCATATACAAGAAGTTGTAGTAGTACAGTTCAAAAGTATCGGTTACGGTTCCTAATTTGGTAATACAATCACGCGTCACGTGATATGATGATTTTTTTCATTTTTCTACCCGGAGTCATCAAACATCCATCAAAAAATTAACTGTGAATTAGCCATATATAAAGGGAGAGAGAGATCTACTTCTTCACTGTGTATATTGGTGATAATCATCATACAGAGAGACCAAGTCATCATGCTTAGACAACTATCCTCTAGAGCATTACGTCGTTCATCTCCATTAGTCCAACTATCTTCAAAAGTTGGATTAAAGATCACATCTAATGTACAATTCCATTCTTCTTCAAATTTAAACCATGAAGTTAAATTAACTTCAGAAAATTATCCAAATGTTAAACGTGATTCAAGATATTCTACATTGACACAATCAGATTTAGAATTCTTTGAATCGATACTACCAAATGGTTCTATAATTCAAGATAAAGATGATCTTTTATTCTATAATGAAGATTGGATGAGAAAATATCGTGGACAATCAAAATTGGTATTAAGACCAAAGACAACAGAACAAGTTTCTCAAATTGTTAAATTTGCAAATGAACGTAATTTAGCAATCGTACCACAAGGTGGTAATACTGGATTAGTTGGTGGTTCCATACCTATATTTGATGAGATTGTATTAAATCTATCATCTTTAAATAACATTAGATCATTTGATTCAACTTCTGGTATTTTAAAAGTTGATACAGGTGTTGTATTAGAAGTTGCAGATCAATATCTTTCAGAAAAGGGATATATTTTCCCATTGGATCTTGGTGCAAAGGGTTCATGTCATGTTGGTGGTACAGTTGCAACAAATGCTGGTGGATTACGTCTTTTACGTTATGGTTCATTACATGGATCAGTATTAGGATTAGAAGTTGTCTTACCGGATGGTACGATTGTATCATCGATCGATTCTTTAAGAAAGGACAATACAGGTTATGATTTGAAACAGTTGTTCATTGGATCAGAAGGTACATTGGGTATAATCACTGGAGTTTCAATTCTTTGTCCACCAAGACCAAAGAATTTTAACGTTGCATTTTTAGGAGTTGATTCTTATGAAGCAGTTTTAAAGACTTTTGTTAAGGCAAAATCAGAATTAGGTGAAATCTTATCGGCTTTTGAATTTATGGATGAAAATTCTCAAGTTTTAACCAAACTTCATCTAAAGTCAACACATCCTTTAGAAGATTCTCATAAATTTTATGTATTGATTGAAACATCAGGTTCAAATGGTGAACATGATTCTGAAAAATTGGAGAATTTCCTTGAGAGCGCCTTTGAAGATGAAGTTATATCAGATGGTGTTATTGCACAGGATGAAACGCAAGTTAAGAATCTATGGAATTGGAGAGAACAATTACCTGAAGCTTGTCAAGCCGGAGGTGGTGTTTATAAATATGACGTTTCATTACCTTTAAAAGATCTCTATGGATTGGTTGATGCAGTTAGACAAAAATTGATCGATGAAGAATTGTTAAGTTCGGATGATATCAACAAACCAGTTATCGATGCAGTTGGTTATGGTCATATTGGAGATGGTAATTTACATCTAAACGTTGGAGTTAGACAATATACAAAACAAGTTGAAAAGGCACTTGAACCTTTTGTCTATGAATGGGTTTCTTCTAAAAATGGTTCAATTTCTGCTGAACATGGATTAGGTTTCCAAAAGAAGAATTATATTGGATATTCTAAGACTAAAAATGAGATTGAATTGATGAAAAAGATAAAGAAATTGTACGATCCAAATGCAATTTTGAATCCTTACAAGTATATATAGATTGCTTATTACAGCTTATTGTGTGAATATGGATAAGTCATTACCATTAGTATGTATATGTATGTATATATGAATGTCTAGATATTGACCATCAGTTGTATATTTCATCCACGTCATCAGTAATACTGAATATATGAAGATGAAATAGTTCTCAAACAGACCAAAGAAGAGACATCATCAGTAGAATAAAAGTATAATAAATAGTGTACTAAGACAATGTCAGATATTATCATGACGCGTGATGATATATCACAAGTTGTTCAATATCAAAGACAAGAGCCTTAGTAACTTAGTAGAGTAATTGAAAAGAATAAAGTGACCGTGATATATATTATATATCAGATACACTCATTGTTCAATCATACGTTCTTCCGTACTATTAAGGTAGTTAACACCAGCCCTGAGCTGGAATAGCCAAGGCTCCCTACTGATCGCGTTATTATACAAAAGTTGGGAGGGTTTACAAAAAAAGATATCAAATTTATATGGTGAATTTACCAAAGAAAAGATGGTGTGGCCGTATCAATACATTTACTAAACGTCATAGACAACATTTTGTAACTGATATGGAATCAAATCTTTACAGTTCAATCATCTTTTCATCTTTACTATCATTACATCCTTTGGTAGTATCTCAGGTTTATAAAATTTAAATTATTAGCTTAAAGTCTACAGATATGTTAGGAATGGGTTGCAGATGTGGTATGAAGTTTGAATATTAAGAATAATACAGAGTAAGGATCAATAACTATCTACTCTAGTACTAATAGAGAATGAACTACACCATTTGAATGATATTTCATTAGAGCTGATCAGTAAATCTTATTACTTATTTTAATATTGTGAATATGAAATCCTTTGAAACGCTGTTATTATTCAACTCAAATAAAATATTATTCAAAGTCTTTATAACAGACAGTTAATCAAATGATATCAATACTATGTAAAAGACTGATTTATACAATCATAAAAATTCATTGTCCATCAGTTGTATATAACAGAATTATAATTCTTAATATAATATCTAATGGAACAATGAATTAATTATAGTCTCTTATTCGACAAACATCATATTATTAAATTAATATGAATGCTTCCATGACGGGGACTCTAGATTAAAAACACATAATTCTGAAGTGAAATACTCTATTATTCCATTTGAATCAACATTTATAATCAATATAAAGTCTTTATTTGAAAAAAAAGTTCAAAAGATTGTTAGTACTATGGATATAAACTTTATCAATTATTTAAAAGAATTAAACCTTACCAAAACAAATGTATAACAGAGTATAATCAACTTCAAAAGTGTCACGTTACAACATCAACTATGGAATACGCATGTACACTCCTTAAACCAGAATTAACGCTAAGTATCAATTCACCATTCGGTAATCAGCAAATTTTATGTATAATGAAGTTAGTTAAATACTTTAACAACCGTCAAAATATTTTGATGTCGATGTCGACAATATTTGCAATTTCAGGTCGGAAGTTGATAACCTCGGAATTACATTTATTATACTACAAGCCATTATTAATGTAATGGTAATTGTAAAACCTCTATTGAATAGTTATACTAGTAGTATACAGATCTAATTGACTATTAGTTATATCCATTATCAATATATTGTATAATGAACTTCTCTAATAGACCAATGATTAGACAATATATATGTAGTTAACCCATTTAATGTTCCATACAATGACTGATATCTTCCATTCATACTATTCATACTAGCTGTATATATGAATGGAATACCATTAGACGATTGTAATAACATAAAATTGGTTATATAAATTCATTATTCGAATTCTCATGGTCAATATTTGGCACAACTCCAAATCTACAGGAAATTCGAATTCATAACGTCTTTGAAACCCACTTAAAGATCAAATTTTGAGTATAAGATACATTCATATATAATTATAGTAAGGGATAGATTATATTTTTTTGTATAACTTTAATGAATATTGAATATAAACACATATATTGTGGCCGTACCGATTATTGTGCTATAACAGTCTTAAGACAGATTGTACTATTGAGTAAGTAGTTAAGTAAGATAAAGTATCATCTATGATTGATTATAAGATAGATGTATAAAATATAAAGATAGTGACCAAAGTGTACTATGGAATGTAGTAAACCCTAAGAAATGACATGGGGATTTATACTACATAGTTTGATACAACTCGAATGTTCTACTTATATTCATAGTCAAGTAACCATATTCATTATACTATACTATATTATTATACAGTAATAGTAGTAGTAGTAATATTACCCAATTGGCTATCATTGTTCAACTTGTAATTGTTACTAGATATAAAACTAGTAATGAACTGAAAGTCTTTATAACAGACCAATGATTGGATAATATACACTAAACTTATTATAAGTCAAAGAGATTGTCAATTGATCAAACTTTATCGTATATCCAGTATATATATACTAGTATAGATATTAATGTTGACCAAATTACTATATCATTGCTCATGAATAATTGACGTCCCAATTATTTCATTGTGGGTCTAACTAGAGAGAACATAGCAGTAACATTAATATTCCCGCAAGTATTCCGGTGTACCAAACAGATTAATCAGAATGACAGAACGGATTAGAGATCTACCTTTAAGTTACATAGTTATATATAAGAATAAAAAAGGGATCATGGCTGCTTTTTATAGTACAGCCAAGGATAAGAATAATGACGTTGATTACCGATTCGGCAGTTACCTAATCGGTTACGTAAGGATATTTCTATCAAGTAAATTTATTCTTATGAGAACATCTGAACAAGACCAGATGAATAAGACCAGATGTTAAGTATAAATCAAACGTCTATATTAAGCTATAAACCCACCTTTTTTCAATGCCTCCATTGCAACAGTACTTATATGTCTAAACCTTGCACTACCCAAAGGTGTACCTCCATACCATCTTGTCACAACTACCAGGACATTGCATAATCCTGTTTTATCCAAAAGTCCTAATAATCGAAGTCCTGCACCTGATTCACCACAATCATCCATACCTTGATTAGTTATATTATACTTGGGTATTATATGATCTATACTATTAATATTATTCTTTATCTTATTCTTTGATGATGATTTGTTATTATTTTTGATATGAGATTCTGTAGTGTTATCATATCTCCAGTTCTCCATGCATACATAGCCTTATGTGAAGCCCTTTTTAAACTTTTTTCATCTTTAATCAATTGATCTATTAGACTATGAATTGTATTATTACTATTCGTACTATTTATTATACTATTATTTGTTAATCCAATAACATGTGCTTGAAATTTTGATTTCCTATCTATTGTTATAGATGAATGTATCCATTTTGATGTCATTTGATTCATTGGTCGTAGCATATCATATCATACCATAACTTATCATATCATATAATACTTTATGAATAGACTATCATTAGATATCATACCATAAGTAACAATATGAACTAATATTTTTGTTATATGACATTTTTT
Source organism: Williopsis lachancei (assembly GCA_030567175.1). Taxonomy (NCBI): domain Eukaryota; kingdom Fungi; phylum Ascomycota; class Saccharomycetes; order Phaffomycetales; family Wickerhamomycetaceae; genus Williopsis; species Williopsis lachancei. The sequence goes on from JAJLRR010000093.1 coordinate 34,096, forward strand.
GATATTACATAATCAAATATTTTCATTACATAACTTATTACATAATGACAAAATACATCTCCATTGTTTACTTTTTACTCCAGACACCCAATTTTATATCAAGATTCAAACTTATTAAATCATAGTTGTTAATGTAATCCATTGACTATAGTCTATCGTATAAAGATATACAATTGATTAACTATGAAGATATTCACAAGTGATTTGAATACAGGTGGGATATCCAGTACGTATAATACATTTAATCTGTCATATGACATAGCGTTATACTAATATTATACTACAGTATACCAATTGAACAATTTTAATTCATTATCTCATATATCAACATTTGGACAAAAGACAAAGGATAAATATGTTCAAAAGATGTGTATATATCATGATTATGATAAGCAGAAAGATTATTTGATAGTTGGTAGAAAAGGTATGATTATAGATGTATATTCATTATCGTTCAATCATAATAATGAACTATCATACGAACTGATAAGTTCTAAAAGATTGATGAGTACAAAGCAATCTTCAGATTTCTTCATATCATTACAGATAGTTAATGAATATAACACCAAACAACAAGCCATACAACAGATAAAGATTTGTTCTGGTTTAGGATATTGTTATTTTTATGATTTATCAATTTTAATATCTTCAAATTATAAAGAACTTGGTATGAGTTTTGGTCTTCATGGTTCAGTTAAATTCTTTAAACATATACAAGTGAAGATGGAAAATGAAGATATCATATCACAAAGGATTATTGTTGGAGGTAAAGATCGTGAAATATCAATCATTGAATTAAATAGTCATAAGATTATTTGGAAATCAAAGATGAAAAATATGAATATATTAAATCATTGTCATATGACAGAAAGTTATAAATATAATAAGAATGATAATAATATTGATAATTTATTGTCATATGACAATGATAATAATAATGAAAATAGATATCCATGTCATACTACAAATGATAAATATAGTATATGGATTCAAGATCTAATAATAATAGATAACGATAACAATTATACTGTTTATGATAATGATAATGCTAACAACAATAACATTAACATTAACAAGAACAGTAATATATTATCAAAGGATCATAGATTTATATGTGTTACAAGATTTGGTCATCTATTGATCTATGATCCTTTACTTTCAAGACAACCTTTGGATAAATTAAAAATTATGGATAATCCAATAAATCATTGCCATAGGATAATTACAAATGTCAATAGATATAACCCCAATCATTGTCATTATCTATTCATTGCAGATGGTTTCAATAATTGTCTAATAATGGATATCATAAGGTTAACTGTTGTTAATAGATTTAAATTACCAATTGGTCCAATGGGTAGTGTTAATGTTGTTGCTAATCATATCAATCATAATCAAACTCATGATATGAATAACATTTATAAAGATCTTTCTTTTAAGATCATAATCACAACAACAATTGATAAATCTTTAAGGATATATTCAATAAAAGATGGATTGTTAGATAGTAATAACTTTAACGGTATACAGTTAAAGACAACTGTTCCTGAACTATTCATATGGCATGATGATGATAATAATAATAACAATAACAATAATGATAATGAAGTGGTAAATACAACGAATAAAAGATCAAGAATTATATGACATATACAAAGCATAACATTAAATTTGGTATCATTATTAGATTATGTAATATGTAATTATATAATGTATTATGATGTAATATATTACGTAATCTGCAATAGCATTAATATTATTAATCTATTTACCATCAGAACTTGTTGGTGGAGTTATACTATTCTCTTGTATACTGCTATTAACATCATTTGATGCTTCACTATATGGAGGTGGTGATACATTATTCTCATTAATATCCGTTAAACGATTTTGTTGTGGTATATGACTTTGTATTGTATGACTTCTTTGATTTCTATGATTATCAGTTGATCCATAATTCATCTGATTTGTTGGATAAACATGACGATGGTTATTGTTGTTATTGTTATTACTGACAACGTATATCTGACTCTCTTCATCCAATACAACGTATCTTATTGGATATTTTGAAATGATATAAAAACTATGAATAACTCCAGGTAAATATCCCAAGAAGCATAGTGCAATGTTTATAAATGATTCTGCTGAACATATACCACATTTGATCCATACGGGGAATGGTGGGAATATAAGTGCAATTAACACGAGTATACAATCACAACAGCACATTTCTTTGGTGTTTTTGTATGATGTTTTGGTTGTTTGTCTCTCTTGATGTATAAAAATATCTTGCTTAACTACTGCACTTGTCCTCCTATTTAAATAAAAATTCGGGTCATTTGGAGAATAAATTTTGTACGCATAATTATTATTGTGCCAGTGGCAAACCACCGGCAAGCCGTTGGAATAGTGTCATTATAAAAAATTTGACACATTTCTTAACCGGGTCATTCCGGTTATATAAATCCTACTAACTTCACCATTAATCATTAATCATTAATCACTAAACATTAAACATTAAACAAAATATCAAAAAGCGTTATAAATTAATTGTCATTATAAAACATCACATCTTAGCCTCTGAACTCTGAGATCTTAAACTGATCACTAACATCAACGCTACTATTCAAATCATCTCTTGAGTTCAATGAATCAGGAATCGAAGGACTATCATTGTTTGAAGTAGATAGAATAGATGACGATGATGATGATGACAGAAGACCGTCTCTGGTAAAAGAACTCCCTAACAATGGCTGACTATCCACATATGAAGGTGGATCCATTGGAAGTTCCGAATCTGAATCCGAATTATAAGTCTTGCTTTCACTATAACTATCATTTTCAACATTGTCTCTCTTATAACCATCATTCAGTACAACTTCGTCAATTCCCATGGTTGAAATTCTTGATATTTCATATCCACCAATAGTTGAAGTTCTTGACAGATAATCCACAGTTTCAAATGCGTTGTTGTACTTATTATTAGTACTACTACCACCACCACCAATAGTAGTAGTAGTATCACCGTTATAAGGAAATAGATTTGGTGAAGAAATTGGAGATATTGCTTCTTCAAAAGTTGGTGGTATATCCCGATTGGCAATATCAAAATCATTGTTAGAATAATAGGTTGGTAATTCAACATTCTCCGGGATACATAGACTATTCAATAGATATACTGGAGTATCTATCATGACTTCATAATGGTGTAATTTACCATCAGTCTTGCCTTCAATATCCTTTTTGGAAATTCTTAAAGAAGTTTGTAATTTATGTTCAACTTTGATGAATCTATTATCAGTATCTGGGAACACTCCAGTTGATCTATCAATACACCTGGTCATTGTCTTTAATTTTATACCATCGTTGTTTAAGATTGTGGAATTGAGTGATTTATCAACTTGTTTATTATCCTTCTCTGCATTAAACACAGATTGTATCAACTTTTGGTTAGTGTTGTTATTGTAATTACCAGTGTTATTAAACAACTTTTGTGCATTTGATAATTTTAAATGAGGCTTAACAAAAGGTAAATAACTCATCACTTTCAATTGTCCAATAATTTCTTGCTTATCTTTATCATTATCTTTTATATCATTGCCATTGATCTTATCATTAGAAGTTGAAGTCATATCATTCAAACCACAAGCTAATAAATTATCTGTTGGAGTAGCAAAACTACCACCAGTATGATTTATATGACTGTTGAGGTTTGGATCAACTGGCATAACGATACATTCATCTCTTATTGCATTTGAAATTTTTGATCTATTCTTCAATTCAAATAGATTTATAACCTTCTCCTTAGATTTATTATACTTATCTTCTTGAGACATTAAAATATCTGAATTATCCATTGAATTTCCATAATCTTCATATTCATATTCAAGATTTTTGGAAACATATGTTGATTTTTCAATTAGATTAACTTTGATCCTTTTAACTGAAATTCCCTTGTTCAATGGATCTAATTTTATCTTTATTGGTAATTCTTCACCAATTGTAATATATTTCTTAGGAAATGAAATTTCATAGTTTAACGAATCATTCCAAACTTTGTTGATATATATCGGTTTATTTGCAGTTGTTATACCTAAAGTTGGTGGACCTCTTATTATACAAATGTCATTATCCTGTGCCACGATCGGTGTATAACGCAGATTTTGTTGTTGTTGTTGCTGTTGTTTATAACTATCTCCTGTTGTTGTTGTAGATGATGTTGAAGCTGTAACGACAACCGTTCTCATTGTATAATTGATACATGATCTTAGAGTGAGCGTTGATTCTGGTAACTCTGGTTCAAAAGCCATTGGAAGACAAAAGACATAATCACCTGGTGGGAAACTTATAGAACCTGTAGTGTTCAAACAGTTCATTATGAAAGGGTCATCTGTTGGATATTTTGTTGTATGATGACCTATTACAGGTATACTATGAGTGAGAATGTTGTTAGGACTGTTGATGTTATAGTTTATATAACCACTTTTGATAACTTGTTCCAATGGTTTATGGTCATATTTCTTTATCGGTATTCTTTGTTCAGTATTAAATTTTTGATCGTTATTATAGCTATTTGTTGTTGTCAGATGATCATTACTATAAGTGTTACCACTACCCCAAGGTATAAAATAGTTATAGTTACTAAGCGTTAGGTCCCAAGTAGATTGTCCCAATTCAAAAGTTTCATTTTTGATATTTTTCTTATCAGCTGGTAATCCATTTGGCCAATTGATAGAACAAGTAGTTTGCAGTTGAGTCTTAATATTTGCAATCGAAGTTGGTTTTGAAAGAGAAACAATGATAGCAAAGTTATGTGATACTGGGTCAACGCTTCGATCAACATGTGGAGTGTCCGGTATTACCAACGGTTGATCGTCCGTGGTTGTATAGCTGTCGTCACTTGTAGCAGGTCTACTTCCACTGTGGTGGTTATAGTTATCATTATTATCAGGGATCTCTTCATCGGTTATTGCCACAAGAGACGGTATGAATATCGTATCTCCACTAGAAGATACAGAGATTCTTACTCCGTTACTCTCCTCGAGGATCCTTGGAGCAGACAGCCCTTGGTATTTCAAGTAGTCGAAAAGCTCAGCAGGGAATTTGTCATTATTGAGCGTCTTGAACCTCGTTAGCTCCAGTGTGTCACCGTTGGGCTCCGAAAGAGATCTGTATAGCGAGCCGCCGTTATCGTCATAGTTGTTGTTGTTATTACTGCTGCTGCTGCCGCCGCCAAACAACGACAAGGTCTTTGTAAGAGAGAGGAACGTTGAGCGGGATTTTGTGGAAGCCCTTGAGCCAGTCGACTGTTGCGATGCAACCCTTGCCAGACCCAGTGAGTTGTTATAACTGCTGCTGTTTCTGTTGCTGTTGCTGTTGTTGTTGTTGTAGCTCTCCTGGTCAGCT
>JAJLRR010000094.1:0-39271 GCA_030567175.1 Williopsis lachancei
TTTGATACACAGAAGGATGTATTTGACATTGTGGAGGAAGTTAGTAAGTTTTATGCAGAGTACAAGAAGATACTTGTGACTGCACAAAAATGAAGGATGGATAGTTTATGTTGTACTTTTGTAGTACTGCTGCCCCTAACTGCTACTCTGCAGCCTTTTGTGTCAAAACGCGCACGTGACACGGCTTGCGCATACAGATTATATGCAGCAACAGCAGTGGCTGCTGCATCAAAAGTTGCTGCTTCAACTTTATCATGAAATGAGCAAATTGATGATATATAAAGTGGCTTTGGGAGTATTATATTCTGTCATTTAGAGTCAGTATAACTCAGAATAGTATAGCATTAAGATGACATCGTCCAACAATAGCACTGATAGCCTTAACAGCAGTACAACTCATGATGAACAGTTTAAAATATCACCATCTACAAAAGAAAAGATTGATGAGATTTACCAAGGGTGTGAATATTTATTCAATATCTTATTTTGGTTAATATTTGTAACCATCGCCATATTTGATATTTCAACTCCTTTAATATTTATGGGATTTGATTTTGTAATGATTGATAACACTGGTATAAATGCAACGTTTGTATATGAAGGTATCATTAGAGAGAATATTATACACAAGAACAAGAGCAATGGAGATATTGTTAGTATACCAGATGTACTACCTTATTATACGATTCATGATACAACTTTACCAGATTTCTTTAAATTAGGATTCAACACAGGATTTGAAGGTGGTTCTAAAGTTGGAAACCCGAAATATGGTAAGAAATGGATTCCTTGTTCAAAAGATTCGAATTTATATGGAGATTGGTATAAGGGTAAATTTGAATTTGATCAATTATACCTTCGAACAAATGAACATGAATTGACAAGTACAGTGTTGATGAATGATGAAGATATATTACTATTGGATGATGATAAGAGTAGTACTGTCTTTAGGAAGAATCCAATATTTTCTTCTAAACATAGCTTTACAGGTAACTTTCAGCTAGTGATGTTTTATGTATACAGTTCCATCATATCATTTCTCAAACTATGCCTAACCACATTTGTTGAATATAATTCATATGAATATTCATATTATTCATATCATGAATCGGTCAAACAAAATAACAAGAGTTCAAGAATTGTTTATCTGTTATGGTTTTGTTTGATCCCACAAGTCATTATAAACGTTGTGCTATATCGGATGTTTATAGTTGATGCTGTTTTAAAACTTTGGAAAGAATTGGATCAAAATGGTCAATTGTTAAACCAAGCTGGTTTAAAATGGGAGAAAATGGGGACTGAAATTGTAACAATCGTTAAAGTTGGTGTTGTATTATCGATAGTTGAAGCTGGTATTGCAATTTTGCTTATTTGGGGTCCTAATTTGTTTAAATCAACTTTTATTGGAGTTTTAGAGTGGGTCAAGAGAGTGAATTTTAAACCAGAGAAGAAAGATCAAGAAGACGTTACTGAGCTTTTTGAGTCCAGATATTTCAGACAGCAATCAGAAGTGGAACCGTTAGCAGGAGCTGAACAGAAGGATGATATTCCTTCTGATTATGAACAGATTGTTGTTTAAACAATACAGGTTGTTTGTTTGTTGTTGTGTAGTAGTAGTAGTAGTAGTAGTAGTAGTAGTAGTAGTAGTAGTAGTAGTAGTAGTAGTAGTAGTAGTAGTAGTAGTAGTAGTAGTAGTAGTAGTAGTAGTAGTAGTAGTAGTAGTAGTAGTAGTAGTGTAGTAGTGTAGTGATAATTTCGGTAAGGGCCACGCCCCTGTTTTATATGACAGAAATACAAAATCATCTTCACAAACTTATACAGCTATCAGAACATAAGAACATAAGAACAACAGAACCACAGAATATAACAAAATGCCTCCAAAGAACAACAGAGACCAATCTGTTTCAGAGAATGAATCAAAACCTTCCAATTCACGTGCCTCTACAAAGGCAAGAAACGCTGCAGCACAAGCTGCACAAGCTGAACTTTTAGCAAGACATATCCATTCAAATGGACCAGATGATTTACCAACTATTGATCCAATGGATTTTACAACTTTACCAGATAAGACATTAAGAGAATATAAACATATGCAAAGACTTCCCCTAAAAGATTCTATGACAATGAATGGTTATCTATTAGGTTCAGATGTTGGTAAAAAGACATATAGTTATATAAATAGAGATCGTATAACAAAACCAGAACTTGCAAATGCTGTTAAAAAGAATTTAATGTCACAAGTTGTTAAAGAGAGTGAAATTATAACGAATTTTTTGTACAAAGTTAACAATCAGGATAAAGCTTTTAAATTGGATTTTAAAACGACGTAGAGGTGGTGTTGTTAATATAATAAATATAATGGGGTATGTATTTGTATATGTAATATGAGTTAGATATGTAACTACATCAGTAGAACAACTAGTAATGTATTTATATTATATATTATATACATTTATTACACAGCGCAAGCGCTATGTCCTACAGTAAATGATTCTTGCTTGTCTGCATTAATATCCTTTTTGATCTACCGCGCTCATATATAATTTACCAGAAATTACTGCCTGAAATTTCCATTAAATTATATAAACTTCACATCACAACTTCAACCAAACACCTTCTCATTTCAACCATAAGCATAAAGATGGACAACACGACATTGACATTCATCATCACTCTGGTGGTTGCATTCATCTTTTTGAGATGGTTTGTCAACTCGGAGGAATCCGAATTCCAATCGCCATTGGATCAACATGATCAACTCAACGGTGATGCACCACCACAAACACAACAACAACAGGCAGAACAACAACAACAACATCCTAACCGCCGTCAAGTGACCACAGATATGATCGAAGTCGTACAGAGCATCGCACCAAACCTCACAGTAGCACAGATCCGTTATGATTTGCAAAGAACAGGGTCTGTTCAAGAGACCGTTGAACGTGTATTGAGTGAGGGAACGTTACCCTTCCCTCCGGGTTATCAACCACCAGCACCTACAGGTAATACTGCTACAGATTCGAGAAATCAGGCAGATATTAAACCAGAAAACTTGCTCAAGAAGTACAACATAGATGAGAAGTCAAAGACTACAGGTTCTTCCAATAAAGTTGGATGGTCAGAATCTGCTGATACGAGGGCAAAGAGTTTACAGGAGAAAAAAGCAGAGATGATTCTAAAGGCAAGAAAGAGATTAGAAGCACAGCTTAAGAATGAACAGAATCTTGATGGTTTGGTAAAGAAGTGAATAAATAAAATCTATTATTACTATTACTATTGTTATTTCTATTTATTATCCGTAGTTGATGGATTTGTAGACGTTACCAACGTTGGTGATACCCTTTTCTTCTTCTTGACCGGTGGTGAATGTATAACTGAGGGATCTTTCTTCTTCAACAGATCAAGAACCAATGATGAAGAAGGTTTTTCCACTTTAACCTGTTGTGTTGGTGTATTTAACTTCAATGGTTTTGTTGGAGTATCTTCAATTTTAGATTTATTATCCAATAACTTCATTGGAGTCTTTTTCTTTATACTGTTATTTGGTGTAAAATTCTCATCATCAAAAGAAGATGGTATCAACGTCTTAAAATCCACTGATAATGGAATACCAAATGCTCCAGCTTTAAAATTCAAGCTTGTACAAAACCCATCAGCAGATGTTATTATCAAAGATTGTCCATCATTATTCCATGCTAAATCCGTCAATGTACTATAATGTATACTCGATACAGAACCAATAGGGGTTTCATTCTCAGTGTCAAATATTAAAACAGAATCAACAGTTGCAATTGCATAAACCATCTTATATGGTAATTTAAAAACATTGATTGGATTAGAAATTTGTTCCAATTCATAAAAAATAGGATTGAACGATATAACCAATGCCGGTTTGGATAATCCTGGAAGATGTGCTATAGGATCCTTGTTCAATCCCTTTCTAGAATAGATATATACAGTGTTTAGTTGATCCTTGTTGTTTTCTTCAATTTCACCAAGATCTTTGAATATACCTGCTGGTGCAAACAATAACGATCCATCAGGTGAAAAAGTTAACCTTCTAAAGAATGATCGTAGACTTTCAGAATGATATAACATCGTGGTCTTTTGTGTAGTTATGGATGATTCATTGTCATTCTCTTTATCATTGTCATTCTCATTCAATATACGTTTCCTCGTTTGTACTTCAGCTCTTAAACTCTTTTGAAATAGAGAAGCATTCAATGAAGTTACATCTTTCTTATCCTTGTTATCCTTAAACTTATAAACATGAACAGACCGATCGGTACTCTGTGTTGCAATGAATCTATTCAAAGGGTCCCATGCAACACCTTGAACATAATGACTATGATCCGAGATCTGTTGTACTTGTTGTCCATTGGTAACATCGTATATCCTAGTGATATTATCCGTTGAACCGGTCATTATGTATCTAGAGTCCGGGGACCATGCAATGTCATAGATCTCAGAATTACTCGATCTACAAACATGCATTGTGGACCAAGATTCTTGTAATTCATCATCTTCTTGACCAAATTCCTTAACAATTGTTGAATTTCTACTCCAAATCATAACACTTCCATCATCACCTGCACTTGCCAACAATTTACCACTTGGATCAAATCGTACAACATTTACCGCTTGTGTATGTTTTGAAAGAGTCGATAGATACTCAACTTTTGTTTCACCTTCTTCTGTTGATACAATCTTCCATATTCTAACGTTATTATCACCACCACCTGTAGCCAATCTTTCCGATCCAACTTGATTACTATTTGGTTGGAAATGTGCACTGTATATCGGTTGTTCACCATCGTGCCAATGCACTGTGAGGATCGAGGCTTCCATGATCGATTTGGTTGATTATAACTTTGGTGTCTTGTTACCTACAGCTTGTCATTAACCATAATGTTTATACTCATAACTATGGGCTGTAGACGCGAAAAAGTTGAAAAGTCTACACGCGTCTTGGGAATTACCCGGACATTAGCTCTGCTACGATGGTGTCTGGGTGTAAACAGAACGTATACAAAACTTTTTCAACAAACAATCAGAAAGTGTTTTATACCATTCAGTAGTTTTAAAGGAAGAAGTTTAAGGTCGGATTGTATACAAGCGGTGTATATTTCCTATGGACTGTGGAAAGTGTCTTAAAGAGTCAGAACACAGAAGTGGTCTTTCATGATCTTTAAGAGCTTACCACAGTCTATGTGTATACACACATAGATAAGATTGTTCATATCATGATGATCTATTTTGCACATTTTGTCAAATCCCGCTTGGTACGGATTGAATACTACGTCCTTGTGGTGCCGATATTGTGCAGAAATGAATGCTAAACCGCTGTTGTTGGCTTTTATACAACAACAGTTGAATGGATAAATCATTTGGTGATTAAACATATTCCATTGTTTTCTTTACTATCAGATTTTCCCTACATTATAAAATTTTATAGTATTATCATTAGAATAAAATGCTTTACTTCTAAACTCCAGATTCTTTATTACCAGACTTGACCTCATTTATGTTATATTTCATCATATGTATCAAAACAGTATCAAATTGTACGATATCTTCCACAGTTTCCCACTCTTGGATCGAAGCATAATCCTCTGGAGCCCTCGAACCGGTCTTTGAAGAGTGTGTACATACTCCAAGAACAGGAGGTGTGATGAGTGTTTGTATATCTGTTGACGGTATCACCCGTAATGCAACCATCCCATTTCCATACCCAATATGTGTCACTGTCCATATCATCCGTGGATGATCCCTTGTCAATTCAATCAACTGTTTTCTAGCCAGTAACCCTCTGGACACAGCAATGTGCTCAAGATCAAACGTCGAAGTCTGCATCAATTCATCCGTGAAGATGGATGGATGATTCGTTATCAAAGTTGTCAATAAATGTGCCCTTGTTTCTTCTTCGACAAAATATGATACAAATTTCATACTTTTTTTCAACATTAACCTTGGTTGGATCTTTTTATTCATCTTTATAGATTCTAATGATGAATTGTGCTTATCAACCATATTTGATACAATCCTTAATTCAACTTCTGGATCCAAATAATTGGAATCGCTAAATACCGGTATGATATCATAAACCATTTCAGGTCTAACCGCTTCGATATATTCGTTCAAGAATCTTTGAAACCCTCTGATCTGTTGAGGTCTATCGTCAAAGATCTTGACAAGTTTTATCCCTTTGTAGAAATCGAATATCTCAACCAATGTTTGTGTTTTGAAAGTAATCGTTGGACTATTTGAAACTTGTTTCAATATTACACTATCATAAGGAATACCCTTCTGTTGTATAATTTCAGATATTACATTTCTAAATTTTCTATCATCTCGACCTGTCATTATGATGGTCAATACATTTGGATCATCAAATGACAATTTGAGTAATTCAACAAGTTCTTCATTCCAATATTCATTCCATGAATATACACCATCATTATCATGATTTTGTTTACCCAATTGTCTCAAAGGTGAAGGATCTTGCCACCAACCGTCTTTAATTATAGAAGTATTGGTCAATGTACCAATTGCTTTATCAGAAAAAAGCGCTGGATTGGGTACAGGTGATCTAAATAGAGTATTATCGAAATCGTAAACGTGTAGTTCTGTGATGTCGTTTGGTAAAGGAAGCTTTTTTGCTCCAGCGGTATTGAAGTTCCACCGAAGTAAAGGATTACCCATGTCCTCGTCGTTTACTTCATTCTTCTTATGGACTTTGTGGTTTATCTGTCGAATGCTCTGCATCATCTGTGTGCTGTCCAAAGGGAATGTGATGTTATATACTGGTTCCAATCTGTTGATGTTTTGAAGTTAAAAAAAATACGCACACAGCGATGCGCAGCGAGATGATCTACGCAACAATATTAAAGAGCATTGGGACAGGGAGACATTCTCAGCACAGTACACAGAAGGGATAGAGAATATGGCATGGAAGCTATCGCCCGCTCAGGGAATCGGAGTAAGTAACTTGCAAGCACACATTCTACGTATCAGACACTGAGACTAACATCACAGATACCCGTTATCATCATCGCCGCCTTGGGATACGGAAGTCATTTCTTCATCTTCAGGGAAACGCTTACACTGGACCAACAGATATGGTTTCAGTTCTGCCTTACGATGCTATGGATCTCGTACGTGATTGCAATTTACAAGAACCCAGGATCACCACCAAAGGATTTCCAACCACAGCCAGGCCAATGGAGAAGATGGTGCAAGAAGTGTAACTCGTACAAGCCCGAAAGATCACACCATTGCAAGACGTGTAACCAATGCGTTCTCAAGATGGATCACCACTGTACGTATACTGATTTTTTGCATACTCAGAGCCTACAACGTTACTAACACTTCGCTCAAGGTCCCTGGACAGCCAATTGCGTTGGTCATGGAAACATGCCACATTTCCTAAGGTTCCTCCTATGGGTGGACTACACAAACTTCTACTGTCTTACCCATCTGATACACCGTGCAAAGGTATACTACCAAGACAGGAATTTACCCATCTATCTCATTTCTAGGCTTCAACTGACAATGACCATAATACTGACTCCCCTATCGCTCTTTGTCCTCGTATCCGTTGGTATACTGACATTTAGATGCTTCTACCATATCTTGATTGGAGGTATGACACAGATTGAAAGTTGGGAACATGAAAGAATAGAAGCAATGCTAGAAACAGGTAGAATATATTCTATTCTTAAGAATAACTACAAATTGCTCTTTGGGAAAGAATTAAGATCTTTTACATCTTGGTCAATGAATCATAAAACTTTAAGAGATTCAATGGATGAATCAGAATATGCACAGATTGGAATAGATGATATCATATTCCCCTATGATATCAATCCATGGAGAAATTTGATCAATACAGTTGGTTATCCTTGGACTTGGATCCTTCCATGGGGTGGTCCATTAGATGATGGACTCATTTTTGAAAAGAACGAATACGTCAACTCAGAAGAAGACCAACTTAGTTGCTTACCATGGCCACCTGATGGAGGTCATCAGGATAAACAAATTCAAGACCAAGATCAATCGGATCAATCAACGAGAATTATCGTTGATGATGAGAATGAAACTGTCATTAGATCAAGAAGAAAACAAAACAACTCACAAAGTGGTGCTCATTGGTCAAATGACTTTGGTGAGAAATTATCTGATTTTGGTGTTGATATAGATACAGAGGTGTAAAGTACACCACCTTGGTGGCTGAAACAAGAAAAAACACACATATACTATATATAATATACAATTTAAAAACACATCAGACATCAGAATAGATGGTGGTTTAAGCCATCTTGGAATCACCATCATTATCGACAACAGCAGTGGTGGCAACAGTATTAGAAGAAGCCTCACTCGATGATCCGGCAGCTGTCGTATTATCATTAGAATCCCTTGAAGCATGGACCTCTTCAGCTGTTGTATCAGCACCCTTGAACTCAGTATCATCTTGTGGAATGGTACTATCAGCATCTACCGTAACATCCTGTTCAAGAACCGATGAAATAGCAGGATTGGTCTTCTTAGAAACAACTTCCGGAACCGTTTCATCTCCTTTATCAATAGTTCTATCCTCATCGGCTTCTTCAGCTTCAACATCTTGAACTTTCTTCTCATTCACCGCGGAGAGATACTTGGCTGGATCTTCAGCTAAAAGTTTAAGCTTTTGTTCCACCTCTTCAATTTCACCATCGTTGGAAATTTCTTCCAACTTTCTTGCAACAATACGACCAAGCTTTTCAGGTTTCGTAGATTTCTTTGCATCTAAATTACCACTAAACATAGAAGATCTTGTAAATTCATCATGTGAATCAGCTTCGAAGAATAACTTATAGTTATCACGAGAAATCTTAACCTTCAAATGAGACTCATTAAATCCATCCAAATCAGCTTCATTAACATCCTCCAAAGATTGGTTTTTCAAAAATGGCATTCTAACTTCACTAACATTGACTCCCTCAGTAGGATGTGCAATCACATATGAAGTCAAATAATAATTCCATTTCTGTTCATCAGTGGTTTGATCGTTCAAAGTCAAATCGTCCAAAGCAACATATTCAATACACACATGTTTCTTTGGAGAATCAAGAGAGATTCTAAACATGTTATCATCCGGATTCATATGAGTTCTCACTGCATTACGATAGATGATTTGATCCTTTGCACTGGTGGTCTTTGAACGTCTATCCTTTTCGAAAAGAACCAATATTTCAGAAGAACGTGAATCAGTCAAAATTGTGTGCAAGTGCTTGACTAAGGCTTGTACAACCTTGTCAACACTATAAAGCTTATAAGCCCTGTTTCTGTAGGCCTGACGAAGAGATTCTTCAAACCACTGATGTTCAATTTCACCGTCAATGACTTTCTCAGAGAAAGTCAACAACTGAGTATAAGCATCGGCTGGTGCAAATTGCAAGCCCATTTCCTCAAGTTGATTCGAGATCAAGTTCAAATCTTTAGCAAACTGAACTGTAGAACGAGAAGTAAGATCAGATGTCACCTCCTTATTGATGCTCTTAACCTCGTTCAAACGATCGTATAGCACTCTCAAATGACGGAAGAACACATAGATGTTTGTGTTTCCGAATAAGTTGAAAAGCTTTCTGTTGTCATTATCAAGAGGACTTGACTCTGAATGGGAGTCAGCAGTCTTGACCCAGGAGTCGGAAGTACTATTAATATCATCTTGTGAATTATCTTCTTGTCCTTCATTGGCAGTTTCAGCATCCTGACTTGGAGATTCAGAGCGCTCTGGTGTATCATCCTTGAAAGCTTTCTTTGATTTTCTCAGCACATCCTTCAAGAGATCGCCCTCACGGTGACGCTTACGGCTGGTACTAGCTGAGCTAGAGTCGGAGTCAGAAACAGCAGGGGATGGAGTCTCAACTTGTGGCGAAGGCACCTTTTCGGACTCAGCTGATGTGAGTCTCTTGTTAATCTCTGTATTGGCTTGTTCAGGATCTAGGCCAAAGAACAAAATCAAAAATGATTTGAAGAAGTCAAGAAGTCTTTCCTTATCGCTTGCAGAGTACGAACTTGAACCCAAAAAGACGCTCACCAACTTAGTAATGTCATAGAAAATTTCATTGTCAACAAAGTCGTAATGGAGTTGTGCTTGTGGTTTTGGAGTCAATGGATGTAATCTTTTAGTGACCTGTTCCGACTTGATAGTTGAAATCTCAGAAACCAACTGCTTCGTGGTCAAAAGCTTTTTGTCAGCTTGTTTGAAAGTCAAACCCAAATGATCAAGGGACTTGAAGAAAACTTTTTGTTCAAGCTCTCTCCATACTTTGTTCCATTCACGATGTGCCTTTCTCCATTCTTCATCCTTTTGTTTGAGACGCTTAAGAACGATAGGAACGGCAGCACTAGGGCGTTCATGCAAAGCGTCAATGACCTCAAATCCCTTTTCCTTTCCGTAGATCTTACGTACAACCTTTTTATATATCGTTTGGGAAGTATGTCCTAATCCACTTGGAAGTTTGAAAGCTGCTCTCTCCTCTGACGACATGTTCGCGATTCTGTTAGCGATCGTCTCCAGTGTCTGAATTGTTCTCAAGTTAGACTCCATGTAAAAGTCATATTCGTGTCTCTCTTCCTCAATTTTGTGCAAGATCTCTTCATACTGATTCTTTCTGTGAGCAATGAATCCCGAGTCTTCAGATGCCCATGTTGGATGACCAACCCATTCATCGTTCAAAACTTCCCAACACATTTCATCTCTTCCAGAGCAAGGCATATAGGTCTCAACTTTCGGGAGCTTTCTATATGATGGTCCATATGGCTTGCACAAAGTCAAATCCAACTGGTGCTTCTTGAAAGTGATATTCTCGATATGACGAGGCTCATTATCAAAACCAACAAAACTTTTAAACCAGTCAAACATGTCATGATGCGATCCGATAAAACCTTCAACCCTTTCAACAAGAACTCTCTTATCAATCAAATCTTGATTAAAGAGATTGAGAATCTTGAGGAATTCGTTATAGCTCTGTTTGCTACCGATTGCCTTCTTAACTTTATCGAAGAAACCGATCTCCTCCATAAGATTAGATGTCTTGTTTGGAGGCTCAACGGGCTGTGGCACACCTGGGACAAGGGTAGGATTGAGAGCATCGTCTTGGACTCTACGTCTTGCACCAGTTACAGATCCTCTCATATTTGAAACAGGGATATCCTTGTTTTGCAGTTTTGAAGCATCATAGTTTGCAGCTTTTTCTTGTGATACCTCGAACTTTTTCATCTTACCAACAGGAGGAGAAAAGTTTCCAACAGGTGGCAACTGAGAGCCTTGTTGTTGTTGCTGCTGCTGTTGCTGCTGTTGGTAGTACTCACCAGTATTCTGTGGAGGAGCAAACAAACCACCTGCTGAGTTACCATTTGCATCTGGCAAGAATTGCTTGAAGTCCTCTAGAAGATCAGGAGCATTTTGGAATAAGATGGTAACCTGTTGGTATACTTCAGATATTGGCTTTTGTTCTCTTTGGTAGGTCTGTAAGATTTCCAAAAAGTGCTTATAAATATCAGGTTGATTGGCAAATCTTGTTTTGATCTTGTTCACGTAGTTTATAGCATGGTTGAACTCGACTGGACCACCATTCTTACGATCAACAACAGAGTTTCCCCTATTTGCTGCAGCTTGCAAATGAGAGATCGAAGCTTGTTGTTCGGCTTGACCATACTGAGCGTATGCCTCTGGAGGAGGTGGAGCGTGGACGGATGGTAGTTGTTGTTGCTGAGGAGGCAATACTTGTTGCTGTGGTGGTTGTGGTTGCTGCTGCTGCTGTTGAGGTTGTTGAGACTGTTGTGGCTGCTGCTGCTGCTGAGGTTGACCAGAAGAGTTCCATTGATCGTATGACGCAGCCCCGTTGGATTCTTGACGTGTGGTTGTACCCATTGGAGTCGTCACTCTGATAGCAGGGTCGGATGGATCAAGCGAACATTCAACTCTGTATCCTGGGGGAAGGAATGTGTTGAATCCCTGGATAAGTGTTGGATGGCCCCTAAATAGAGTTGCAACTCTGTCGATGACGCCAGGGGTATCAATTGTCTGACTCTTGAAATCTTTCATAATATCCAAAAAGTGATTATAAACATCTGGTCTATGTTGAAATTGCACCTTGACTTGGTCCAAATAAGACAGAGCATCTTTAACGTTCAATGGTCTATAAGCTGCCATTGGAGTAGATGCACCAGATTTTGGCTGTGCTTGAGCAAGACCTTGAGGCTTTGGTTGAATAGGCTGCAAAGACTGCAAAGTTTGTTGTGGCTGAGCCTGTTGCTGCTGTTGTTGCTGACCTTGGGGCTGTTGAGCTGGCACCTGCTGTTGGAGTTGTGGTGTTTGATGAACTTGTTGAGCAGGGCTGTTGAGGGCTCCATTTTCGGTTTTGAATCCAAAACTGAGGGGTGGTTTCTATTGGACAATCAGCTGTGTTAGTATATCGAGCATAATTTCAAAAGACATGAGAATAGATGAAACGTACGTTTGTTGGGTTCAGCATAAAGTTATGAGATGAGTTGCTCATACTTCCCACGTTGATGGATGGAAGAGAGTAATATCCTCCTAGAAACAGAGTTAGTTAGTACGGGGTTTGCCAAAGAGGTCCAAGTCCAGAAAAGAAAGCAGACAACGAGCCAGATGGCCAACAATGATCATCCGGAGCTGAGGAGTTCTTTATTCAAGCGTCAGTGAGATATGCGACTTACCAGACTCCATTGAAGAGGGAGGGAGAGATGATGGTGGTGGCAGGACAGGGGCACCTTGGCGGCTATTGAAAAGATGGGTTAGTAGATGATTCATGAGTCGAAGACACCAAATCCCAGTAGTTACCAAGATATCTGTAACGGTTTCTGGGAGAGAGACTGTATAGCATTAACAAAGACAGAGTGTCTGAAGTGAAGAGTACTTACTGTTGTAATGGAAGCATTCCAGGTCTGTTATCATTTGACTCGGAGTGAGCCTTCCAGTGTTCTTGGTTAGACATCTTGCTAGCGTCGATCACGGTCAACTGGAAACAGTTGGTCTGAGAGTTGTAAAATTCAACAGGGACTTCTTCTTATTAATACAAGTCAAATCGAGGATAGCGATGTTTACCAAAGTTGAGAGCAAAAGAAGCGGTTTTAAGTGAAGTTTGGATATCACACAGCTGTCAAGAAAACAAAGACACTCAAGCGCTGGCGTGATGGTTGCTAGAGACTCGGTCGAGTGTGAGACAGGTTGTTGTATTCCAAGTGGTTCAGTCCTCGTGGAGACAATGCTCTTTGTCGCCGTTCAATTTATGGTATGTTTAGGTTGTGGGAACACGCGGTGATGGTGTTTAAGTGTCCCTTGGAACTTTCCTCTTTGCTTGGTTGTAAGAGGCGGATCGGCGTCTGTGTGTGCGAACCGGTCTTCGGAGGGTAACCCGACAAGGCCCTCTTTTTATGGTTTTTTTTTTTTTTTCGGCCAGGGCTTTGAACCATCCGTAAACGGCAATTTTCAGCTGCTAAAAAAAGGCCAATTTTTAGGCGCATTTCATCCAAAAGCTCCAGTCCGGGTAACAGCTACAGTCGCGGTGGCTCTAGCTCTTGCGCGGCCAACGACAACTGTACAAGCATAATAACAATCAATAACTTCAATATCCAATAGGTGTGTATTGTGAATCAAAGGAAGATACTTTCCCACTTTGTGACAAGTAAATCTCTCTATACTCTTCCAATAAGCCACAATGAACGCTCCAGATCGTTTCGAACTATTCATATTACCAGATGGTGTGCCTAAGTATGTTAAAACCCAGCCCATTTGATGTTGTTATATATTATCATATGGACACCAGCTAACATAAAAGAACAGACTTAAAGTTGATCCAGATCCAAAAGTGCCGAATGCAGCTATCGTAACGTTCGAGAAAGAGGATCACACACTGGGTAATTTGCTCAGAGCACAGCTTATCAAGGATGAAAGGGTTGTGTTTGCAGCCTACAAAGTTGAGCATCCTCTTTTTGCCAAATTTGTAATGAGAATACAGACAGAAGAGGGATATACACCTAGAGAGGCGTTAAGGATCGCATGTAATTCACTCATATCACAGCTGGAGACGATCAAGCGTAAATTTGCCGTTGAATGGGGTCTAAAGACTTTGGAGCAAGATGGTGACTATTAAGAATTGCATATAGATTTTAAGAAGAAGATGAGGCTTGAATCGGCATGTCTCGAAAAAGAGGTAAAGTTGAATTGTACAATAGAGGAAGGATATTGTTTTAAGACTACAATGAATTGATTCCTTTCAGCATGTTATATTTACACTGTTATGTAGTACAAATTTAGTCATGATGATGATGATGATGGTCGTGATGATGGTGATGGTAATCTGCTCCATTATCGTAAGCCGGCGGCGGCACATAACCAGAATCAGAATTATCCCGCGGATTAACAGAATGCGGTTGATGCGAAGACGAGTTGAACGTGAACGTTGTGTGTTGAGTTGATGTTAGTTGCGATGTTCCAACACCTTGCTCGTTATATATAATTGGACCATTGAAAACGTGTGTTGAATGAAATTGGAAATCTTGCTGTTCTGTTTGTTCTCTAAACTCTTTAGACTCTTGAAAGAACGACTTCCCTGTGAAATACTTACTGAAGATCAAAGGTGATAATATGGCCAATAATGTGGTGATATTCATTGCTAATGCAACTGAATAGAAAGCAATAAGCGTGTTTCCCCTTTCCACACCGATCTGGTAATCCTCAAAGTATCTGCTGAATGGAGAAGCTATCAAACGTGAAACGCTCTTGACGTTACCAATACATACAGCCATTGCAATGAATGAAACTATCGAAGCAATGAAAATTGGTAAAAGCCAAAGTTGTGATCCTTTATGATCTGTATTCCCTTTGCCTTTATTCTGTACCAATGATTTGATAAAGAACAGTACTGATAATATCTGGATACATCCACCAACGATCCCGACAATATTAGCAGCATATATGGCATCCATTTTCCTCTTGGGCGAATAGAGATATAATCCAGAAGGTAGGTCGATATACATCCAACTAACCTCTTCAGCTCCATTGATTTTACCCAACTCATAGGAAAAGAAATCAGCCATATTCATCGAATATTTTGAAATCTTTCTACAACTCTTTTTCTGAAAGTCAGTTGTATCTGAACGACAATATCCATTTATACCAAATCTGTAAAATTGACTCATATCAGTGTCGTTGATTGTTAGATCATTGTTCCACCCCCCACCATAGTAATTGTATACCAAGTTTGAGATATTTGCATTGGATGTATCCAGCTGTAAGATATAAGAACCTGTAGAGAGCGATGGCTGGGTACACATAGCAACTACCGCCATTATAAACGCGACTATTGGACAGATGAAAGTTAATGTGAGTACAGTCCATGATGCTATTCGCCTCTGTGGATGTGTCTGTGTTCAATGTTGTTAGTCTACTTATTGCCAAATCTTAAAGTCAACAAGTTGCTTACCGTGCGGTTGTCAGCATTATCGTTATCAAGAGCCTCAAGTGCTATACCTGGAACGTCCGTGTCATGGATACTTTCCTCAGCACCCTTTTGAGCTGAAGCTGACGCATGTACTTGACCAAAGATTATATCATTTGGTTTCTCTGATATAGAATGTGAAAAGAACTTCAACATCAGCTGCAATAAAATAACAAGGGAGTAATGGCTTTAGGGTTCACATTGTCAGCATTGTGAGTCGGAGATCAACCAGAAATTGAGATATCTCATTTGTTTTATACCACGCCAATGCTCCAGATGACGATGATCTTCGAAGGAACAACAACGTCATAGCTGATGAGACTTGGTCATCGACACCACGCCGACCAAAGTTCAAACTGTACGACATCATCAACCGAATCTCCAACCTCAACATCAACATCGCTGACGTACATTGATGCAGCTTTATTTTTTATAGGCCCTACGTTCATATATTAGCGATGTTAGGGCCAACAGCAGGGTAACCAATCGCCGATAATTATTTGAGTAGCGCACACACAGCCTGCATCTGCAGCAGATCTTTGATGACCAGCACATCTAGCTACGGCCTCGGCTTATTGTTATTGCTGTCGAAGACGACGTATAGTCGACGACGTACTGGCTTAACGTGTTGATACCCAATAATTTGGCGAAGCAGGCTGCAGACCTTCGACGACGATGACCTGGCCCCTGGGTTCTGCAGTCACTCCATATTGACACCAGCAGCTACAAGATACATATTATCACTGGCATACAAAGCTCCAAGTCATGTACTATTAAGCCCTATTCAAATGACCACATGCACAGTGCTTTAGGGTTCATAGCATAGCCAAGGGTCCCTGCATATGAAATTTGTGTATAACATATTAATGAGCTACAGCTGTAGATTGTGGAACTACAACTTCGGAAGCCATTGTTCATGGATGAGTGGTATTATTATATTATGCATTCACAATACTGTCATGAGGATCAGTAAATATTGATGCAATATCGCTATGTATCAGCGATCGTGGTTCTTGTAGTAATACATGATGGTCGTTAAAAAATGGAGGTAACATAAGGGTCACTGAGTATGAGAGAAGTCTCAGTTCAAATCATCATTGATCTTCTGTTTTAATGCATCCTTAATCAAATCGAGCTTTTCTCTAAGGCCAATATCTTCTTCAACATTTGGGAATCTACCTTCCCTTATAACTGTAGAAAGAAGACAAGTCTCCGAATTACGGTCCGGTGAAATATATGTGATCACAGCTCCTGTCTGTGAAATGCAAATCTTATGGTGGTCTCTAAAGTTGAATTGGATCGAGCCATTGCTCATCTCAAACATCACGTACAACTCGTCTCTTGTATATCTTCTAAGGAATATCTCCTCTTGGTTTGCCATGGAATCATCGTCATTGGAAACTTTACAGAGGTTCGTCTTCATATATCTTGCAAAGAAATCGGCAATCTCAACCTGTCTAGATAGTTGAGCTGGAACTCTGGAAACGTCATATTCTTGGGCCAACCAACCATCACTAGGATCATTGATGATATACCAAAAGGAACTGGAATGGTTTATACGCAACAGCGTGTTACCATCATTGAATAAAACACCAATATCGTCTGTTGATAGTTGATAAGAGAATCCATGCTTGTTCGAATAATCAACCCATTTACTGATCAAGATTGGAGTCTTTATATCGACATGAGGAAGCTTAGTCGCAGCTCTCATTCTGGATTGACGCTCAGCAATAACAATTCCGTTTAAAGTATTTGTACACTCCTGTTTGAGGATAGCCTCTGAGAATTTCTTAGTGTGTTCTCTGACTGATCTTCTAGTAGGAAGTGCGCCATTTTCTTCTAATCTTCTGGCTTTTCCCAGCTTCAATGCGGCAGTTTCATCATATGTCTTAGCCTTAACGGCAGGATCCATAATTTCCTTATATTTGTTCTTAGTATTACCCGGTGACAATGACTGTGGTAATAACGCCTTTGGCTTCTCTGATTCTAGATCAGTTCTTAAGATCTCAACAGGATTCATATGTGATGAGTTGATCAATCCAGCTCTACGCTTCTCTTGCAGAAAGTTCATTTGTGATTGTGATCTACCCAAATCACTGTAGTCAGGAGCACATACTAAGGTCTCAACAGTAATTCTCTCTGGGAATTGACCTTTGAAGAATGGATATTCAAGAATCTCATCCAATGTTGGTCTCTTGACAGGATTTGTTGTTAAGATATCGCAAATTAATTGCTTTGCCTCTTTAGAGATCGGTTTATCTTCAGGAAATCCATAATCATTGGTCTTAATTCTCTCATAGATTTGAGAAACGTCCTTTGATTGGAAAGGTGGTTTACCAACCAATAATGCATACAACATCACACCAATGGACCAGATATCAACTTCATAACTATGTCCAGTTTGTTTGCCTGTTAATACTTCTGGAGCGATATAGTTTGGAGTTCCACAGATGGTGTATTTACGTTCAGAATCACCTTGTAACACAGCAGCCAATCCAAAATCTCCAATCTTTAAGTTCATACTTGGATCGAAGAAGATATTTCCGAGTTTCAAATCTCTGTGAATCACTCTTCTGTTATGCATATACTTGATTCCACCAATGATCTGTGTCATGAAAAATCTAACTTCTGGTTCAGTGAGTACTCTTCTCTTCTTCAACAAATCCATAAGCGATTGATTTGGGCAAATCTCAAGTAAAATGTAGACATTCGTATCATCTTCAAAGCAATCTATGAATTGAACAATGTTTGAATGAGACATTGATTTATGGATCTTAATCTCAGAGAGCAACTTCGTCTTAGTCTTATCGTTCTTTATAGAGGCCTTTGCAACTGTCTTTGCAGCAAATACTTTACCGCTATCATCTCTAATCTGGAAACATCTTGCAAAACCTCCTTCACCAAGGAACAAACCACGTTTGTAATCCTTACCAGTTCTGGTTCTAATCAAAGAAGGTGGTGTCTTGCACAAGGCGGATAATTTTTCTTTCTTCTTCTTTGGCTTGTCTTTCAACTGTTGTTGCTGCTGGTTATCATCTTTGACAAGATCAGCCTTTGGATCATGGTTCTCTTGATCCAACCTCCTCGTTGACTTGAGCGGAGTTATTTGAGCTCTTGCATTGAGCTCTCTAGCACCAAGTGCTTGTAAAGGATGTCCACGAACGCTTGCCATTGTGTGTGTATGTATATGCTGAGCGGCTAGCAACCTCTGTGTTCAGATATGATGGAATGAGTTAAGCGCCTTGTGTGTTCAGTAGAAAAAAAAGACTAACAAACAGACAGCACAGATCCTCAGTATATGAATATGCAGCCTATTGGATCAAAGAGAGTTTGTCTCGAGATCCTCTCTTAATAAGTGAGTGTAATATTGAATTGTTCTAAGTAACCACAAAGCCAACTAAAAGTTTTGACAGACAAAGTTTGGCAGTCCCGGAAATTTTATGAAAGCGATCAAAAAGATAGGGAAGGGGAATGGACACAAAGATGATAAATATTCTGGATAAACTGCAGAACTCTAACGCTTGTGAAGAGGGTATAAGAGTATCGGGATGGATGGACAAGTGAACAGAAGAACTTGGTAGTTGAAGGATGTAGCTGGTAGAGACTGTATGGCCATGAGCTGGGAATTGATGATATTGAAAGAAGAGCTCGATATCGGTTTTTTATAAAATTATTGTGTGTGTAGCAGCGTCCGTTATTTACTCCCAAATGGGTTAAACATAAACAACAACAAAGACGCAAGAGGTAGGAGCCCTGGTTCCGCACAGCAAAAGTGCTTAGCGATTTGTGAGCCTTAATTTAAACTTATGCTGAAAATGAAGCCTCTTTGGGAAGAGAAACAACAAACAAACAGCGAGTCGTACAGATCTTTGCAGTGCTATTTTCTGAACTGTGGATCAAACATAGGGGATGCATAATATTATGACTCGCGGCTACTGGTTTAGCTGATGTTATAATAGCATGTTACACTAGTTGAGGAAGCCGTTATTCAAGCACACGAATCTTCCGCTGAGTTGTCCGAAATTCAGATAATTCACGTATACGTAAGATGTAATTAGTATATGTTGCGCATATACACTCAGCTCTAGTCAGTAGCTGTGTGAGGTTTGTTTCATGGCCAGTGCGTGCAGCGTGATTGAATCTTGATAATTATATTATGGGTGTTATATTAATTAGTCGACGTGGACCAATTGTTGAATCTTGATGCTCAGCTGCATTCGATTATGATATGTACTATACAGCATCTTGATTAGATGGAATTCTTCGACTGACACTAGTAGTTGCTTAGTACAAAGCTTGTTGATAGGGCCATATATGATATTTAAAATAATGTACGCCAGTCACTGGTTACCTGGTAACAGTGAGAGCCGTGGCTTATATATTATAGCTTAGCCCTAAACTTCATACATACCTGACTTCAACATCTTCCATCCTCGGGGTCTAAAATTATGTCAACAGCTATTGTAATTTGTCACACAGAACCGCGGACTACCCAGCTAGAACACTCATTCAGGTGTTAGCGCCATGCTCATTCAACGAAGAACAATACCTAATTAGCATTTTCATGACTATTAATTGAAGCACACAGTTATATGCGATGCAGCAGCTGGGAGTGAGCCTGTTTCTCAATTTGTTGTAGGTCATATATCACATCACGTGACTTATATATGTTAGCTTGTAATAGTTAGAAGAGCAATGCTTGATAGAAACTTAGCGGTGCTGCACCTTATTCTTCATTGGAGTGACTACTTACAGCTACAGCTGGCTGTAGCTTTAGAGTATCACACTAGTGTACTAGACATGCTCTTGGGTAATTTCTGCCAACCGAGGGTTGCAGGCCAGCAATTGTTGAGCGAAGTATGCCCACGCCCGCACTAAAAAATTGGTTAAGCCGAGCCAAACTTGGTGATCTTCCGCGACAGTTTTCTAACATGCAAAAAGCCCTTAACAAAAATTGAGAGACACGACTTTTTCTGTTCTAAGCTTAAAAGTCTTAGTTATTAACGCTAGCGTGAAAAAGAAAAGATCAACCACAGCAGAGCTTGGGTTCGTTATAGTGAAGCTGAAATTGTCCCGCACAAGGTCAGTGGACTTCGATCGAAAGAATAACTCATTCACTATCAAAACTGTGCAATATCCTAGCAGGATCGACTAGATCAGTAGCAGGGTCTGTCAAAGCATCTCACGCGTTCACTAGGGCTCCATCGAGACATTGTTACTCCAAGACAAAAACGACAAGGTCTCTTTTTTTGACGCCTTTTCTGGAGTTTTCCCATCGCAAATCAACTGAATATTATAAGAAGGCGTATCGCTCTAATACTTCCAACGCTACCGGCGGCTACAATCTAACAATTGCGAGAGACTACAGCAACTTCGTAAGAGGACCAATGACTATGAGCTCAGACTCGGACGATGATATCGTTCTGTCAAAGAGAGTGAAGAGTAAGTTATTTTAATCATACGACTTAACTGTACGTGTCAATACTAACAGCGGCTATATATTTTTAATAGAAAGCTCAACTTTGAAAAAACCGAAAGTCGAAGATGAAGATTCAGTTCCATTATCCAAGCTCTCAAAGCCAAAGGATACGAAGAAGACAACTAAACGTAAAGCTGAAAATGGACAGTCAAAATCACCAACAACACCGGCAAAGAAGAAACCAAGAAAAGTGGAATCAGGATCCATAAAAGCTGAAGAGAAGAAACAGACCGTAACATCTGCTAAAACGAAGAAAGTCTCAAAAGTGAAAAAAGAAGAAACACCTGTAAGAGAAGAGACTCCTAATGACGATGATGAAGGTTACAAATGGTGGGAGAATCAACAGGATGATGATACAATCAAATGGGAAACTTTGGAACATCGTGGTGTTATATTCCCTCCAGAGTATGAACCTCTACCGAAACATGTCAAGTTATTCTACGATGGTAAATCGGTGACTTTACCTCCTGACGCTGAAGAAGTTGCAGGTTTTTATGGTGCGATGTTGGAAACTGATCATGCTAAGAATCCAACTTTCCAAAAGAACTTCTTCAACGATTTCGTCAAAGTGTTAGAAGAGTGTGGTGGATGTGGTGTTGAGATTAAAGATTTCAACAAATGTGACTTTTCAAAGATGTTCAACTACTTTGAGACAAAGAAGGAAGAAAAAAAGAGTATGACCACTGCTGAGAAGAAGAAAATCAAACTAGAAAAAGAGGCATTTGAAGAACAATACAAGACGTGTCTCTTGAACGGTAGAAAAGAACAAGTTGGTAACTTCAGAATTGAACCACCAGGATTGTTCAGAGGCCGTGGTGCTCATCCAAAAACCGGTAAGTTGAAAAGACGTGTGAAACCGGAAGATGTTATTCTCAACCTTGGTAAAGAGGCAGAAGTCCCACCACCTCCAGAGGGTCATAACTGGGGAGAAATTAGACACGATAACACAGTGTCTTGGTTAGCCATGTGGAGGGAAAACATCTCAAACTCTGTTAAATACGTTAGATTCGCTGCCAATTCATCATTGAAAGGTATGAGTGATTTCAAGAAATTTGAAAAAGCCAGAGAATTGAAGAATCATATTGATAGAATCAGAAAAGATTATCGTCTGATGCTCAAAGATCAATTAATGCTCAACAGACAAATAGCCACAGCTACCTATCTGATCGATGTCTTCGCCCTCAGAGCTGGTGGTGAGAAATCAGATGACGAGGCCGATACTGTGGGTTGTTGTTCTCTTAGATTCGAACATATAACACTGAGCCCTCCAAATACAGTTATCTTTGACTTTTTAGGTAAAGATTCCATCAGATTCTATCAAGAAGTTGAAGTGGATCAACAAGTGTTCAAAAATCTTAAGATTTTCAAAAGACCACCAAAGGGACCAGGTGATGATCTTTTTGATAGAATAGACCCAAGTGTTTTGAACAAACATTTCCAAAAATACATGCCTGGTCTAACAGCTAAGGTGTTCCGTACGTACAATGCATCAAAGACGATGCAAGACCAACTTGATCTTATTCCAAACGAAGGTACTGCTGCTGAGAAAGTTGTCAAATTCAACGCAGCCAATAGAACAGTGGCTATTCTTTGTAACCATCAACGTACAGTTTCTAAGGGTCATGAAACTGCAATGCAAAAGATCAACGATAAGATCAAGGAGATGGTGTGGCAAAAGATAAGAGCCAAGAGAATGATGTTACAGATTGATTCTAAACTCAAGAAGAAGAATCCAAAGCTTTTTGAAGAATTGGATGATCTAACGAAGGAGGATGAGGCAACAATACATAAGACCATCATCGAAAGGGAATATGAGAAGTATGATAAGAAGTTCAAAAGAGAGAATGAGAAGAAAGCCGAAGCCAAGGAAGAATTGCTCCCTAAGAGTGTCCTTAAAGAATGGAACGATAAGGTGAAGGATTTAGAAAAAGAATATGCAAAGGAGCTCAAGACTGGTAAACCTGTGGTTCCTTCGAATATGACAATTGAAAAATTGGAGGCTCAAATCGAAAAGCTCGATCAGAGAATAGCAAACACGATGCTTCAGATGAAAGATAAGGAGGATAACTCACAAGTTGCATTGAGTACTTCAAAGATCAACTATATCGATCCAAGATTGTCTGTAATGTTCTGCAAAAAGTTCGATGTTCCAATAGAGAAAGTTTTTACAAAGACGCTGAGAGAGAAGTTCAAATGGGCCATTGAGTCTGTTGACGAGGATTGGAGATTCTAGAGATCCAACTGCTTCGTTGAAAAAATAGATAAATAAACAGTAAAAAAAAAAGTAAACAGAAGCAGGCACATTCAGACATGGAAGTAGAGATGAAACGGAAATCTTCAAGCGAGCAACTTAGTGAGCCGCCTGCTCAGCAGCTCAGACTACATGTAGAGAAGATGCGCGTGCACACTTAGCGAATAATGTGTCAGTGATCAAGACGCCCGTTGTTTTCTATGATTTGGTGTAAACACTGGAAAGTTGATCTCGCGACGCGTCACCGGCCACGTTCACTTGCATAAAAATCATGTACTCCTTCACGCTCAAAGGAGGGAAGAACTGGCACTAAGAAGAGCAGCGTATACACAACAGGGCAACGCCCGATGAGCTGGATTCAGTGACAGGCAACAAAAGTACAAGATGAAATTCTCTTCTGCTCTTCCCTCTTTCTTTTACTTCAACATTCACTGAACCATCTCCATTCGCTTGATCTCATACACACTCCCTTGTCTTCACTCACTACTCACCACTTGCTACTCATCACTCGCTTCTACTCATCAGCACCTAACAGCTGGTCCATCACACATCGTATAGCAAACACATAGCTTCACAACAATGTCGGAAAGTCTGACAATCACAAAAATCGCCAAAGCAGCCACTACTGGCCTTCCACAACTGACAACATCCACAGTGTCATCGTTCAGTGCGACGTTCACGCCAGGAGTAGTCACAGCCGGCAAGAATCCACACATCAAAATGGAAACACTACCGTCAGGTCTCGTATTCATCATTTGTGGAGGAGTTCTTGGTCTCTTGTTCTTCTCATACTTCCTGGTCAGATTCCTTATGTGGTTCTCTTCAAACAGAGCAGCTAGGGATTCTGCTCCTTTCACAGATGCATCCTCATTGGAGCTCAACTTCGGTTCTGAGAAGAAGTTCATGGGTTCTGCCTCGATATACTCTTTCAATTCCTCAAGCACGGTGGATCTGCTTGGCAATGCGTCCTCTGATGCTCTTTCGAGAGGCGATGAGAAACAGGGAAGATCATACAGAAACGCTCTAGCAAGAGCATCCAGAAGCTCGCTCTTCATATCGCCTACAGAGCTGGTAAAGATGGGTGTTCTGGAGACGACCAACAATGCCGGGGAGTCATATCTGAGCTACAACAATTCGCCGATAGACTCACCAAGAACCCTGATATCACAGGCACAGTCACAGATAAGCTCAAGCCCTACAGAGAGTAAGCTAGAGCAGCAAAAGAACACGAAACCTCATGCTTCACATAGAAGAACTCCAAGTGCCCATCTCGAGATGATGTTCAACGATGAAGTTTCAACGATAAACGAGGACTCCTCGAGCGTTGAAAGCACAGACAGTGGTCTACATCCATACGACAACCATGCTTGGAATGAGAAAAGAATACTGTGATTGATAGTGATTTATTAATTATAAGCTGTCAGTTATATAAAATGATCAATATCGATAGACTGTATAGTGACAGTAATGTAATAAATTTGACATGAGGTTATAATCAACTGATGTATAAATATAGATGAATAAATATAATAAAATAAATAAATAATAAATAAGTATAAGCACAACTTAGACGTTGTGTTGATAAATATAATAAATAGTACTAAGTGCAGTCAGCAGGTTAGTAAGTACTTATCAACGGTCAACTTCTCCAAAGACAAGATCCATCGTACCGATGATAGCCACAGCATCAGCTAGGAAGTGACCTCTAGAGATATGGTCAAAGGCGCCTAGATGAGCGAAACCAGGAGCTCTAATCTTACACTTGTAAGGTCTTTCGGATCCATCACTTACAAGGTAGACACCCATTTCTCCCTTTGGTGCTTCAATTGGAACATATGTTTCACCTTGTGGAACTGCATAACCCTTACTGAAAAGTAAGAAATGATGGATCAACGATTCCATATCCTCCTTCATCAGCGATCTTGGAGGTGGTGAGATCTTGTAATCCTCAACTTTCACAGGACCTGGAGGCATGTCGTTATAACACTGTTCGATGATTCTCAGAGATTGTCTAAACTCAGCCATACGCACCAGATAACGATCATAACAATCACCGTTAACGCCGACTGGGATGTCAAAGTCCACAAGGTCATATGCATCGTATGGCTGTGACTTACGGATATCGTAAGGGATACCTGAACCTCTCACCATTACTCCAGAACATCCATAGTTTAAAGCTTCTTCAGCAGACAAGATACCGATACCAATGGTTCTTTGCTTCCAGATTCTGT
The DNA here is from genome assembly GCA_030567175.1 of Williopsis lachancei. NCBI lineage: Eukaryota > Fungi > Ascomycota > Saccharomycetes > Phaffomycetales > Wickerhamomycetaceae > Williopsis > Williopsis lachancei. The sequence goes on from JAJLRR010000094.1 coordinate 25,474, forward strand.
TGTCTGTCAGCAGTTCCTCAGTTTCATCGATACGATCACCGAACTGAGTAGCCCACATATAGATGTCATCGAGCAAACCTTGTGGAATATCTTGTGATACACCACCTGGTCTGAAATAGGCAGCGTGTAATCTGGCACCTGATACACGTTCGTAGAACTCCATGAGCTTTTCACGTTCTTCGAATCCCCACAAGAATGGGGTAAGAGCACCCACATCCATCGCATGTGACAAGACAGACATCAAATGATTCAATATTCTGGTAATCTCTCCAAACATCGTTCTGATGTACTTTGCTCTGATTGGTACTTCGATATTGAGTAATTTCTCCACTGCAAGACAGTAAGAAAGTTCATTCGTCATCATCGAAACATAGTCGAGACGGTCAAAATATGGCAACGCTTGTAAATAGGTCTTGGACTCAATGAGCTTCTCCGTTCCTCTATGCAAAAGACCAATGTGTGGGTCCGATCTGATGATCTCCTCACCGTGCAGTTCCAAGATCAGTCTCAAGACACCGTGCGCAGCAGGATGCTGTGGTCCAAAGTTCACCGTGAAGTGTCTGATTTTCGATTCATCCACTTTTGCTCTATCCAGGGCATCCTGGGTGTCTTCATCGATAAGCCCCAGGTCCTCTATCAAGGTAGTTGGCTTATAGGTCCCCAATGGGTTATCAATTGCATCTTCTTTGATGTCATGGAATCGAGGGTCCGGGCGTTTCGGCTCATAGGGATCGATCTCACTGGCAAGGCACTTGCTCGTCGAGAATTGACGATACTTCTGTGCAAGTTGATGTTGAGCTTGTTCTTTTAGCTGTTGTGTCGGAAAAGTGCCCCTCATTCCACAGGCACCGCTTCTCGCAAGCGTTCTTCTCAGCACGCCGTTCACTTTCAGTGATTGGCGAAACATTATCGGATGGGATATCTGAACCTCTCAGTGTCTGTAATGTGTTCTTTAGGCCTGAGAAGCTTGCTTGTCAGTTTGTTGTCTGACTGACACATCTGTGTGGAAGTTGGAAGTTGTTGTATGGGGGATTTCTCCTTAAAAATCAATCGCTGACCATTGGCCTGGCTTCGGCTTATAATCGGTAGGCACACTCTATCAACAATAGGATCACAACAGCGCATTAACAGGCCGTGGACGACTTAAATGGATGAGACTACTTCTCAATGCTATAATTCAATACTAATTATACATTATACAAAACAGTTTATTTAGAATATTATAAAGTCTTTAATTTTAAGTCAAATTTGAAAAGCCAAAAGTCACTTACAGTTACAGATTAGGCAAAATAGAACCCGCTAATTTGCCTTGTAGCCAGTGAACTCCGAGAGGTACATGTTGTTAAGTTCATCCAAGCCTTCTTGCCCGATATCCGACCAAAGTGCCTCTATCGCGTTCAGATGCATATCAAACGGTGTTGATCCACGCTTGAACGGCTCTTGGTCATTTGTGACTGGATGACTCGTTGTACCAGCTTCGGTTCCAGAAGTAGGAACCATTGTATGGGAACCATCGGGTTGTTGGTTAAAATCATGATTTTGACCATTCATTTCTTCCCCGTTGTTATAGCGAGAATCTGAATGAATTTGAGGACGTGGAGCAAGAACCTGTTTACGCTCCTCGACCTTTTCCAGCTGCTTGATATAATCAATCTCGTTGAATTTTTGTATGGATTTCTCCAAGAGTGCATTATCGATCACAATACCCAGTTGATTCTGATATTTGTATTCATCTGTCTTCTTCGACTGATCCACTTGTGGAACATCTTTAGAATTATCTTCATTCTGATCAATAATAAACAAAACAGTACATTTCTTCAAATAAGACTCGGTCATTGCCTCTCCACCAAACACATTGGAAACGATGTCCTTTTGATCTTTCTCCAGTTCAACCAAGTTCTTATTGATGTTCTTTTTCAATATATTCAGAACTTTAAAACTCTCCTTGAGAACTTCTGGTTTCATGATAAACACATCTTCACCCAAAACTTGGAGATCATTCAATATGACATCAATATCGTCATACAAGGATGCTTTATCTTGCAAGTTCAAATCTCTATCAACAAGTAACATCATTGACTGAACAACAGAACCTGTAAAGCACTGATGGATCTGGGGTAAGAACAATGGATTCTTTAAGTCATAAATCGACCTCAGTTTCCTATAGACACTGAATAAAGCCTTTGCAGTAGTTTTAGCAACGTCTGAGATTAGAGGAATTCTATCCTGTAAATAACTCTGATATATTCTAAATCTGTGGATACAGATACACGTGTGCATTAGATGATGTTGGAAATGTATCTTTGCATCCATAATCTCAGGAAGTTCACCTGTTGGCCCAAGTTTGAAAAACCATGGAATGTTAGAGTGAGACAGTTCAATGTCAACCTCTAAGAGTCCCTTCAATGTCTTATCTGAAATTTCATCCAATGCTTTAAGATCCTTTGATGATACTTTGTGCTTCTTTTCAAAAATACCATTCATCGTCTTCATCAATAATGCACGATAAATGTTGAATGAATTATCAGTAGGTGTATTAGACGAATATATCTTGATAGAATCAGTCGTTATATCAACATCGTTACAATTTGAAGGAAATGGAACGTTGGAAAAATATGACCTAATTTCAGGTTTTGTTCCCAAAGATAACGCTCTGAATGCATCACATCCACATATATCCCACCATAGACGACGTTTCATCTCCAATTCCAACAGATTTGGGTTTTCTTTATCATCTTTATCCAATTTCATTGCAAATGCGGCTTTTATTGCCTTAGACAAGAATTCGTTCAATTGCTCGGCTCTCTTTGTGGTATAAAAATACAACTGACATAGAGAAAACCATTGTAGAGAGTACACGTTGAACTCTGAAGGCAAACTTTGAAGCGATTCCGATATGGATATACAGTTCTTTGAAGCTTCAAACCAAATCTTGTGAGATTTTTCAATATCCTTCGAATCGATGTTTATCAATCCCTTTGGCAAATGTATTGCAGCCAGCGACAGAACCATGAATAACGTAGCAAGCCACCCGATATCTATATGCTTCACCTCAGTTGTTGGCTTATCATCACTAATATCATTTTCATTGTCAGTGATTGTCCAATAGTCCTTAAGACTTTGTTTAAAAGAAGGATGATGAATTGGATGATAGATGTAGTCGATATTTTGGAGATAGAAGTCAACAAGGACACCAACTTGTGATTTGGGTGGTAATAGGTTTATGAAATCGTGGTAACTCTCACGTTTTTTCTTTGTTTGTGAATTGTTTCCGTCGTTTGGAGGTGTTGGGATTGCAGATGTTGGTTCATTGGAGATCTTTGCATTCAGTTGCTTTTGGAGTTCGGCTATCAGTTGTTTCTGTTGAGAGTTCTCTTGTTTGAGCTCCTTCAGTGCTTGGTTTTCTGGTTTCGGATCATCTATTCCGGAGGTATTCACAGATTGACTTGGTTGTTGCTGTTGTTTTTGCTGCTGCTGAGTTTGCGATTGTGGTTGCGACTGTGCTTGGAACTGAGCGTGTTGATGGTCCTGCTGTATGGAGAGTTGAGCTTGCTGATGACGAGATTGATCAAACATATGTGATTTCTGCCAGTCTGTTGGAAGTGGTGAAAAGGCACTAGGGCTGGGTACTAGGCCCGTTCTACCGCCGTTCTGTAATTCATTGCCAGAGTTATAGATCTGAGGCTGTTGATAGCGGTGTTGTAGTGGCTGAGGCGGCGGCAATGGGTATCTATCACTTTGAGACAAGTGTTGCAATGGGTAACGCTCGTGTTGATCTCCACCTTGTCGAAGTTGTTGATATGGAAGTATGTGTATTTGCTCCGAGGCTCTCTGGTGGGATGTTGGCGCAATCGCCATCGAGACGGAGTTTGGCATGAGCGACTCTGCTTGATGAGCCGGTAACTGTGTTGAACCCCTGATTGCCATTACCGATGATATCGGCTGTAGATCATTCGATGGAACAGTATTCTGTGAGTTGTTTTGGTTAAGGGTCTGGTTCCCATTCCTGGCATACTTGGTGCTGCTAGAGACTTCGAACTTGGAGAATGGAGATGCTGATGATACGTTTCTGTTCGATGTAGAATAGCTAGTGTTAGCGAGCTTTGGTTTCTTTGCCAGGGGGGCAAGAGTCGTTCCAGCTGATGAAGATACTGCACCGGCTTGTCCATTAGACTCAACTTTTTGTATTAATCTGCCAAATTTTACATTGGGAGCGGTTAGCTCCTGAATGTCATTCAGCGGTTTTGCTGGATTCGCAATGCACTCATCAACTCTTGTATTTCTGCCTGACTTGCAAGTCGTACAGGGTATCTGGAGGTCACATTTGCGCTTGAGCCTACGACACGGACCGCAAGCATGTGACTTCTTCCCTGGCGGCTTGATATTGCTTGGTGTGCCTTCTGACATAGCGCTCTCTGTCTGTGTCTCTCTCTATATTGTAAACAAGTGTTGGTTATTAGGATCAATAACAAAGCTGATGTTATATAATATAAGCGCCTTATAATAAGTGCGATCGGATTAATTAGCTGCCAGCTATAAAAAGCGGAGCAGCGCCAATCCTAAGCTGTCAGCTGTGACACTGTCTATGGGAGTGAAAGTGCTCTTAATAGCGTGTATGAGGGGCTGAACCGGTGCAAGTTGTGAGCAATAGGTAGCCGCCTTGGTGGATTCTTTCTTGATGTGGATAGTGATGTGGACGACACCGTTGGTGCAAATACCTTGGTTTGGTCAATAATTTGCCAATTTTAATTGCGATTGTGATGTTGTCTGCGCTCAAAGTTAGGCCTCTGCGATTAGGCTGTTGTATATGAAGAACCAAAAAGAAATAATCGATGTACTGCACAGGGATCGCCGGCCGTCAAGCTGTGATGGAAAAGGAATTGGCACACAACTGCTTGAGGGCGGTTTACAGCGCAACAATTAACATGCTAATGGGATAACGGGACGGCTGAAACTGGCATAGCCAATTATTATTGGACATCAGGGTGTTCAATTTACGGCGTGGCTTCAGAGGTTGTGGTACAATCACTCGTGGCAGCTCGCGGGAGAACGGTCCATGATCTGGTGGCGAGTTATATCTACTCTTAACCATCTCAAGCCTTGAACGGTTAATGCTGTGGTTCATCCTGATCTGAGGTCAACAAAGTGTCAAGTAACCCGCACTGCAGACAGCCACAGCGTAAGGCGTATAACTTGTTGAGATGAGCTGCCATATAATCAGCGCTGAAAATATTTCGGGAACCCCAGCCGTGCTTTATTATTGCTACAAAATTACTAGAAGCAAGTCACGTGAACTGAGATGAGCAAGTTTTGACGTGCTTGAAATTTGTGAACTGCAGACTACAAAATCTGATCCTGACTCTGGATTAAAGATCTAGAATATATGCCATATGGCATCTTAATTATTGCCGCTTACAGCTACTGCCTGACATGACCGATATTATAATCTGCGGTACTTGTAAGGTTTTCTTAACTTTGTATAAACTAAAAACCGCGGTGGGTGTCCGAACGGGGACTTGTTTGACGTTCAATGATATAATTCATTGATCTTATAGATTTGACCTCGAAGAGCATCGAAGCTAATTAGAAGCTCAGAGTATATCGGAGCCGGTATATATAATATTAACCTTGTAAAGACATGGCTTGAAGTGTACAGTGTACTGATCAATCGGATTGTAGTCTGCCAGTGCTCATACTTATGATGACCCATCGTCGACTCAGCATATTTTTGGGAGTAACCAACTTTTGAATCCGGGGTAGCTAAACTCCGTGCTACAATTAATTCTAGCGGATCACCAGCTAATCATCTAACAGCTAGTACAATTACTGATCGGTCAGACGAATTATAGTATCAGCAAAGCTAAGAACTGGATATACAGCACGCAACTGAATATGGAACTTATGGCAGTCTTTTGTGTCAGCTGACGGACTAATATAAACATCAGTCTATGATTGAGTGGGGATCAAAGGAGATATGATGATTAGGTCTAATAGTTCTGGAGTCAGTGATACTAAATATTATCAGCTGAAGGACGCTAACAATGATTGCAACGTCTAACAGACTACGTCATATGCAGAAAATGTCGATGTTTCAAATTGTAAATCCATGGGTTATTTTCAGACGACATTCTTGTATTAATATATGACATCATTTATTAAGTGTGTTGATGTGATATAGTTACATTAGCTTGGAAGACCGTCAAGTCGTAAGACTTTATCTTTTATATAAGTTGTCTTGTTAGATTGTCTATATTTATGATGATGAATATCAAGCACATGTGGTCAAGAACATACAGAGTATTAACACACATATGACAAAGTATTATAATCGTCAAGAATGAATATCAAAGAAAGAGATACATCGTAATAAAAAAAACTATGCGGTTCAAAATCACTTCATGACTCCTCAAATAAAAAACTAGAGTGCATTCAAATATTATGTGATCAATATCCAACAAGCCAGAATTCTAGATGTACTTCTTTAGCTCAGTCTCGAGTTCACTAGTTGGGAACTGTTGTGGTGGGTTGGGAATCTTGACTCTAAATTTCTCCTCTCCATCAAGGTATATGAGGAACGTTGGCCACCAGACGACATCAACACTCTTTTGTACCACAGCCCCTGAATCACTCAATCCATTGATTTGATAAAATTTGGCATCTGTATACTTCTCAGCAAGTGATCTGTACAACGGTTTGACAACGTCACATGGCGGACATTGTGTTGAGTAAAAATCTAGTACAACGATTCTTGAACTCTTCAAAGCAGCCTCAAGCTGTTCAACTGCATCGATCTCTCCAACTAGTTCATCTGTGTTGCCCATATTGGCTTGTCTGAATTATTACCTCAAAGTGGAGAATTATAATATGGTGTATCACTGGACAGTGTGCAGTATTTATGTAAAGTTATAACAGGTGACTCGGTTAACCAAAGAATTGGATAAGTTGAGGGATGGCTGAATGAATATAGGTCAATTAGGCGTCACGGTAGATCTTGAGTCCGGATACACCTGATGCTTCCGAGGTCGTCACAACTTGGACGTTAGCTGCTTGTACTTTGTGTAGAGGGTACTAAGGCACACCAGTAGCCATATTATAAATCAACGAAAGTGTGGCACGTCATATCAGGGTTTATATATCTTATTGGATATGGTATCGTAAAAATATGGCAGATACCGTATTATATGCAGTGCGCGTCTTTTTGTAGTGCGAATTAAATTGTAACTCCGCAAATGTTATATGTACGCCGGTTCTTTTTTCTTTAGATGGACCGTTACTACAGAGAGATACAAAACTTATATTTGCGAACATCGGCTCCTTCCAGCGTGCTGAGTTACATGTCAAGAGGCATCTTTATTGCCGACGCAAGTACGGAGGAAATTTCGTAAACTAGGCGGTCCAGTGATCATGTCCTTCGTGTAATGACTACACCTTGTTTGTATCAGTATGTTGAGTTTATGTTGGCTTCCGGTATGATATATTGAAAACAGTTATACATGTGTGCAACGGGCCACTGCTCGTATATATGTTTAACGAGATCGATCTTTGATGACATCGGCTTAAAAGGTGACCACGTATAATTAGATGTTATACAGAAGTACCGCGGCCGCGGATTTCTTCTGTGGTTTTGTACTGCAGCTATAGACGGCTTTTCCCTCTTTTGTGGTATTTTCCTGAGGCCAAAATCTTGGAATCCCCTGGACAAACAAACTGCGGAGTTCGCACCCAACAAAGGATAATCCGCTACAGGGTTCGGAGATCCTGTGTATAATGGGGGTGGTTTTGCAGTAGTTAAAGGCAAGGACATTACGGTTAATCATCAGCCATACTATAGCATTACAAACGCTAATGGGCTGCAAGATTGGAATGCTATCGGTAAACCGATAACGTACGTGTGCAGAATGACAGGTTGCTAATAAAGAAGAAGTTTGACAGGGAAAATAGATCAATTTGGCGTCATAATACTGCACGATATTTAGGGGGGTTTATTTAATTAGCTAACGATGATGGTTTATTATAATATGATGCTGCCCAGATACAGGCATGATGATATGTTAGTTATAATTGATGCGTCATTCCACTGGCACTCATGATACCAATATTTAGAGTCCATAACGTATCGCTACTCCAAATATCATACATATGTTTTCCGCACTAGCTAGTTGTAATTACAGATCATGATCGACGAGCAATTAAGGGTTGAATAAAATTTACACTAGTAAAGCACAGCTAGTATCAATAATTATCGAAAGACAATATATGATTTGGCGTGAGTCTGATCTCTGACTTCAATATTGTCAGAAGTTAGATGATGCATATTAGGGTTATGGTTGGATCTACAGTGTCTATGCATGGCTACAATTTGTGGTTGCCTTGCGGTCATGACTCCAAAGCAGTGCTACTCACTAGAGTAATCACTATTTGAGGCATAGGTAAATGCAGCACCAGTTTATTAATGTTGTATAGCTGTCATACCTTTCGATACGCCAACCTGATGTTCCAATGCAGATCAGAACTCGCACATCCTCAACCGGCTGAGTATAAAGTTTAAATCCAGCCAATAGCAGATGTCAAAGCCACATTAGCAACAAAATTTGAGCTGCAATTGGCAAAAGAGCAGCGTTACTTACTATGATAAAACTGTAAGAATCATAAAGTGAGCACATGTCGATCACAGCCTCTACAACTTTTGGCCAAGGATGCATCAAGAGCCATATTATTACAACCAGAGTTATAAGCAATAATTTACAGCTCTAAAGGAGCTCACAATGATGCCATACCGCAAGGTCGGAGTGTGATCTGAAATCATGGCTCTAGCTACAAGGGCAACTGCCAACTAGCGTGAGCCATGGGCTCATTAATACGATATAAGGTTTAATTTATGGAGCCTCGACAGCTGCAGCAGGATGAATATGATGCGCCAGTTTGTTCTAGTCAATCTGTACATCTCCCTATATCTGGTGCAGCATTAAACGTAGCATTTCCTTGGACAGCAAGAAAATATTTTAGCATCACCTATTATATTTATAAGATCAGCATCCCCCGAATATTTCAAGATTTCAAGATTTCCTTTCTATTAATTAACAATATTAGTTCCTGCTCAGCGTGATATATAGAGTCAGAGGCATATCTGCAACAGCTGTACAAGGTATATGTTTTATAGTCAGAGAGCATTTTCAGCAACCGACTTCAAGTGATATTTCTGTGAATTTACCTTCAATAGTCAACAGTCTTGCTCAGAGGTGAAGTAAACCTCATTTGGGATTCCAGTTTCTCGCCCTCCAATTGCCATAATTGCTGCTATAAAGTGAGACCCTGTCACTAAAAAATAGAAAAAAACAAACATCTTGACAAGCAAAAACTTCTGCACACCGCATAAACCTTTAATTGAATAAGAAAGTACATCTCTGCGTGGTAACACTACTCTTTATTTCACACAGCAGCAGCTGACATTCATCCAAAGCTTCAGACATAAACAGTTGGCTCTTTGGGCTGAAGCTAGCGGCTTCTCTACTTGGATAAAGGCTCAAACTCTTGCGTATACACAGCACATAGCACTGTGTCTATTATTAAAGCTGCATCTGTCATACATTTATAGTATATCAAATATATCATCAATACAATGAAGAATATCAAATCAATACTGCGCAAGCTCCAGATAAAGGACTCGGACACAGTGCAAACGGATGACTGGAAGTCACCCGATGTGATATGTCTTCCGCCCTCGCGTAGAACGTGGGGACACTGGGATTTTCTAGGGTTTTGGAACGTTATTGCTCTATCGATATCGACATGGCAATGTGGAGGTTCCCTATTAGCCCTTGGATTAAACGTATGGCAATCCATGGTGATTGTGATCATGGCTAAAGTCATCATCTTTGCAATTGCTTTGAGTCATGGTTGGGCCGGAGCCGTATGGCACGTTGGATACCCGGTATATGCCAGATTCACTTTTGGCATGTATGGTTCCTTTTTAGCGTTGCTACAGCGTATCATGCTCTGTATCGTGTGGTACTCTGTACAGTCGTACACTGGTGCACAACTCGTGTCGATAGTGCTCAGTTCGATCTTTTCAGGGTATAACAACTTGCATAATACTCTACCGGACTCTTTACCGATGACTTTGAAACAATTTGTTGGGTTTATTATCTATCACGTTTTATCTATCCCATTTTTATACATTCCACCGGAGAAATTGCATAAACCTTTCAAGATTGTTACATTTATTGCATTCTTTGCAGTGTTTGGTACATCCATTGGTCTTATGATCCATGCACATGGAGCTGGTGAACTATTACATACAAAAGCCACTGCTAAACCTGGTGCTGATCTTGGAATGGCATGGATGCATGGGATAAACGTTGTTATCAACACATATGCAGTTGGATTGGCAAATCAACCTGATTTCTCAAGATTTGCATCAAAACCTGGTAAACAGGTTTGGGGACAAGCCATTTCTATCTTAGTCTTTGGAACGATTGTTCCATTGTTTGGAATATTGGGAACATCTGCAGCTTCAAAGAGTTATGGTGACGTTGTTGCTTTAAACTTGTGGAATCCACCAAATATCATCGAACAATGGTTATTAGAATCATATGATAAGAAGAGTAGATGTGCAGCATTTTTTTCTGCATTTGGATTCTTTATATCGACATTGGGATTAAACACCATTGATAATGGAGTCTCTGGGGGTATTGATCTTGTTGCACTTGCACCAAGATGGATCAATATCAGACGTGGAGCATATATAATCATGATTATATCCATTGTCATTCAACCATGGCAAATATTGGCTAATTCCGGTGTTTTTATCTCTGTTCTTGGATCTTATGGTTGTTTCTTAGGTCCAATGATTGGAGTTTTCACAGCTGATTATTATATCGTTAGAGATCAAAAGTTAAAACTTAGCGATTTATACAGAGCAAAATCTGATTCTATATATTGGTTTACTTATGGTATCAATTGGAGAGCTATGGCTTCTTGGACTTGTGGATTTGTTCCAGGGATTGTTGGATTTCCTAGTGTTAATCCTGCATTAGCAGGTAAAGTTCCAACTGGAGCAATTAAGATTTTTTATATATCATTTATTGTTGGATATCCAATAAGTTTTATTGTTCATGTCTTACTCAATAGATTATTCCCACCAAGAGGTTTAGGTGAGATTGATGAATATGATGTATATAAGACATTTACAAAAGAAGAAGCTTTGAAATTGGGCGTTATACCTCATGAATCCATAATGACTTTTGATGAAAGTGATGGAAAGGGAAGTACGGAGAATATTAACGTTGATACCAATGATGGGTTGAAGCATAGAATTCTAACCACTTTTTCATAGCACTGCAGATGTTAAACTGCAGTTTCATTTTACATTTCAAGAACAATTGTAATAGTTACTAACTATTGGGTATAATATAATAACTGGGTTGTATAAGGTGTTTTATAGTTGTTATATAACTGACTTAAGACTTAAGCTAGAGGACATGATGCTTTTATATGGGTCTGGATGTTTTGGCTGAGTTTGTTTATTTCTGAGTTTAATTCAAGATTTATAAGGATACATAACGTAGTATATCTGATATCATAGTGGATATCGTGATGATAACAGATGTGACAATTGACTTATAACGGTTGAGATCTAGCTCGACGTTAGCAGTATTAAAATATTATATGTTCAGATTTAGCACTGCAAGAAGTGCATAATTTGACCAAGAATCTTCTGGAAAATCCGCTAAAAACTAAAAATTATATGGAGTTAGCAGCTCCAGGCCCGAGCCGTTAACGCCCAGCTGCTGGGGAGAGGGCTGCATTCAGACAGAGCAGCATTGATTAGAAGAGCACGAGCCTGCCAGCTGGCTGATGAGATTGAGTGCACTGAAGTGGCAAATGGCCTATGTCATTTGGCATTTGTGCCTGTTAACAATTGAGAGAGCCCTGTGATCCGTCTCTCCGCCTAAATCTCCCACGGGGATAACAGATATCTACTGGCCTCGCCCCGTGCGTCTTAGCCCTCCCATTGGACCTTCCAGTGCACTTTAATATGGAACTGGATTGCCGGGAGTCACGCCGGAGGCGAAAATCCAGAGAAAAAAAGACGTTACAAAAAAAATGGTATAAAAGAAAACTCATCGCCGCTAACAAATTACTACTGCGAAACGTTACAAACTAATCAACGTTATCTACAACACACAAATATAAACATACATAATGGCTAGAAGAACAGGTGGTTCCCGTCCAGCAGTCTCCCGTCCTGCTCCAACTCAGCAGAGATCAGCTCATACCGCTGCTGCTCCACATCCTCAAGCTCCAGCCCATCAACCAACCGCTCACTCTCAACCGGTTCAACAACAACAACAACAACCAGGTATGTTTGCCCAGATGGCTTCTACCGCAGCCGGTGTTGCTGTTGGTTCTGCTGTTGGTCATACCATTGGTGCTGGTATCACTTCAATGTTTGGTGGTTCTTCTTCTTCATCTGCTCCAGTTGAACAACAACAACAACCAGTTTCTCAATTTGCTGATCAAACTACTCAACAACAACAAGGTGCTGTTTGTGATGTTGATGCAAGAAATTTCACAAGATGTTTGAGTGATAATGATGGTAATATGCAAATCTGTGATTATTATTTACAACAATTGAAGGCATGTCAAGAGGCTTCTCGTCAATATTAGATTAATTAATTGACGGATGTTCAATTGAATTGAATATTCATTGGTTATCCGTATCATTGGGAATTTTACAATTCTGATATGAAAAGAATTGATATCGAATGGTATGGAGAATAAGGAGTGTATATACATTGGTTTAAAGTAATTTATTGTTATTATTATATTTATGACTAGCATATTGATAGATTTGTATTAACTACTCGTCTCGAAGGTAATTATAAGCAGTGCGCTGACCTAATCAGCCACGGTGGGTTACCCGCTCTTTTAGGGATCTGTCTATTTCCCTTTTGGGCAATTTCTGATCCGTTTTATAAATTTTGTGTAAACAAGTAAACAAAGCAATTTTAAGGAAAAAGTGTACTTAAACTGTTGTAGATGAGCAAGGAATAAAACAATTTTGATTCCTCTGATCCTCAGCTTTTGCTAGAATATATCATATCAATATCAACGTCATGCTCAGAACAGTGAAATCACTTCCTTCAATGAGAATCTTGGGTTCACCCACCACCAGATATAACATTTCAATTCCTGATATCCCATTTAATCAATTGAGATTTGTTCATCAAACTTCTAAAAAAGATGCAACTCCATTACTCAATTCTAAGAAATCGGAATATTCGTTGATGTCATTACAAACTCTTAAGACCGAATGTCGTAGACGTGGATTAAAAGTTTCTGGTCGTAAAGCTGAATTAGTTTCTAGAATTTCAAATCATGAATCATCATTTTCAACAAGGGATAATGCAAATCTTTCAACACAGGCAACTGCCAATGTTAAGAAGTTAAAAACTATGAAATCTATGAATTTTTCAAGTAGTGTAAGATCAATGGCAAAAGGTGATGATTCTCATATCGATTTTATTAAACCTGTTGATATGAATGTTGAACCATTGGTTAAAGATGATTATGTTGTTCAAATCCCATCGATTTCAACAGAGGCTTCACAGAACAAAGTTACACAATTAGAGAAACAAATTTCACAATCGATTAATCCAAATGAAACTATTATAAGTAAGGCTCCATTAAGTGATTCAAAGATCTTTGAACAAAGTTCTATTGAAAAATTAGAAGATCAAAATACTAAAGCATTTGATGCAAAATTACCAAATGATCAAGAAGAACAAACTGGAAA
>JAJLRR010000095.1:0-37796 GCA_030567175.1 Williopsis lachancei
TAGTTAATATTTATAAAAGGCAGTATCGCAACAGGAACGAGCTATTATAATATTAAAAGCTGTATAATTGACTGCCGTGTCAATTTATGCCATATTACATCCGGACATCTAGTGAGAGCTTGATCGCCGGAGCTTATCCCTGTAGAACAAGCGCTCCTTACTCTTGAGTCTTTCTCGGCGATTATATATTTTAAATATGATGGTCGAATATGATAGTGACCTTCAAACAAAGAGTGGTTTCCGTTCACAATTCTGATGTACTTTATATCAGCTTAAACAGCTAGAATTTTATTTAATAACTAAATTTTTGACCTTTTTAATATTTTTTGAAATATTTGACGAACTAAAGTGGTCCACTAGACGTAGTCAATTCTGAAAATAAAATTATTCTAATTTAAAAATTATATTAAACCAATCCAAATATGATGCTACAAATTGCGAAGGTGACTACGGAGTATATTGTGCTATTTTAAATGCTCTTTGAGTAATCTTAGTAATACTCTCTGATTTGGTCTCTTTAGCCAATAAGAGCGCAGTATTTCAATGCCCTAGATCGAATTCCCAAAAGTTGTTAGAGGGCGGGGTTTGTATGGCGAAAAAGAAAAGAGAAATGGGCCAGTTTTAATTCTGCCTGCTCCCTACTGGGAATTTGACAATTACAACAGGATTGTGTCTGAGAGAATCCCAGACTACTAGTATACACTTTTATGAAGCTGGTTAGCCCAATTCTAACGCAATGAGTTTTAAAAGACAGTATGAGATAAAGAACAAGATACACACTTAACTGATATAAGCCTTCTATCAATTGTCCATAGAATAGGACCTATATGAGCAGATTTATTGTTTTTGCTATTTATATACAATTTTTTTTTTTTTTTAATTTTGCGTACCATTTGTACCAGTGCTACACCATATGCAATATGCACAGTATTTTAGTTTTTTATGTATCCTCTTTTATAAAAGGGAGGTTCTCTATTTCTCCCGGTATTAGTACTGCTTAGGTAATCAATACACTACACTTCATATAACACTTCATATAACAAATATAAGTACAATTATGATCAAAACCTCACATCACTAGGCAATACACGATGTTCACGACCATCATTTCTTATACTTTTACCCTTATCCCTTTGCATACCTTTTCTCATATCAAATGCATCTTTATCATCATTAATCCTTGAAATATCTTCAGAATAATTTGAACCATAATATCCAACAACTCTTCTAAAGACTGAATAACCTAATTTTTCATACATCTTTATTGCTAATGAATTGTTTACTTTAACAAAAAGATCAATAAATCTTGTTTCATGTGGTTTTGAATCTGTTATATATTCTAAATTTTTACAAAGATAACTTGCTAATCCTAATCTTCTATAATGAGAATTTATAGTAACTGCAGTTATATGTGTATGCCATAGTTCATTAATACCTTCTGTCTTACCCATCATATATCCAGATATTGTACCATCAAGTTCTTTACTCTTAAAGAATAATGATGGCCATGTACTTAGATATTCAAAATAAAATGCAACGTTAAAATTCTCGGTTAATGGATCTAAATTTATTGGTGATATTTTGAAAAGATCAGTTGCTTGGAATGGTTCTAATGAGGTCATTATTCTATTCTATTCTTATTCTTATTCTTATTCTTATTCTTATTCTTATTATTATTCTATTCCTTATAATGATTATACTCTGATGTTCTTATCTATTAAGGAGTATAAGTAGTAGTAGTAGTAGTTGTAGTAGTATACTATTTGTTTGCTTTTCTTGAAAGTCATCAATTTCTCTGATTATGTAATATCTTATATAATCAACAATCATCAATTCAACAAAGATTCATTTACTTGAAGTTAGCATTAGCATTACTATTACTATTACTACTATTACTACCAAAGTATAATGACAAGGTTCCGTGGTTGTATAGATATCCATTCTGGTAAAGTGAAACAAATAGTTGGTGGAACATTATCAAAAGATGATATAGACAATACAACTACTACTAATACCAATTCACTATCAACAAATTTTGAAAGTTCATTACCAACTTCTTATTATTCAAAATTATACAAAGATAATAATATAACTGGTACACATGTTATAAAACTTGGTTCAAATCCTGAAAATGATTTAGCTGCAATTGAAGCTTTACAAAATTGGCCAAATTTTTTACAAATTGGTGGTGGTATTACCATTGAAAATGCTCAATATTGGTTAGATAAAGGTGCTTCACATATCATAGTTACAAGTTATCTTTTCAAAGATGATCAATTTAATATGGATAGACTATTAAGACTCGTGGATAAAGTTGGTAAATCCAAGATTGTTATTGATCTGAGTTGTAAGAGACAGATTACTAATAACCAAATTAAATGGTTTGTTGCAACTAATAAATGGCAAACTGTTACACAATTTGAACTAACAACCGATAATTTTAAACTATTATCAAAATATTGTGATGAATTCTTAGTCCATGCTGCAGATGTTGAAGGTCTATGTAAAGGTATCGATGAAGAATTAGTCGTTAGACTTGGTGAATGGTCAACAATTACCAATACCAAGATTACATATGCTGGGGGTGCAAAGAGTATAAAAGATCTATCAAGAGTATCTCAATTGAGTAATGGTAAAGTTGATTTAACATATGGAAGTTCATTAGATATATTTGGTGGTGAATTGGTTAAATTTGAAGATTGTTGTAAATGGAATAAAGACAACGTCTAATACTGTCCATAACTTGTTCCATAACTTGTTCCATTACCATATCCTGTATTATTCCCATATGCCGTTGTATTACCATTTCCATGATTCGCACCATATGCTGTTCTTGAACCATCAGAGATCTTGTTTAATTCACCAACTATACTGGCGATTTTCTTCTGTAATACATCTATACCTCTAATAACAACTTCATTTGGTGGTAATGAACCAATTGTTTCAACATTCATATAAAATTTATTCGGTTCAGCTTTATAGTCAAATGGTTCATCCTTTGTTGGGGCTTCTTCAAATTCTGCATTTACAGATTTTGGCCATTCATCTTCAACATCTTCTTCATACCAATAATCAGTATGTTTTAATTTATTCCATGGATCATATTCAAATCCAATTGCTGCACATGGAGACCATTTAGCATGTTCTTTTGATATACCTTTCTTAGCAATACATCTAACTTTCAACTGTTGTTCTTTTCTCAACTTACAGATCAATACACCGTTATTCATATCATCTTTGATTATTGGGGTACCGATGTTTAAAGATTGATTTGAACTAACAATGGAAAGATCTTTGGAATATACAGAAAGAATACCTTCATCATCTGCTCTAACGTCAAGGCTTAATTCCACAGAACATCTATTACAATAATCATCACATGTACAATCCCTTGAATATTCCAACTTATCAACATCCATACTCTGTAATGGTATTAGTCCAAGACGATGTGCAATGAATTCATCAGCAAGTACAGATGAATTAAATTCAATTTCAACACTATCAATTGCCAACGTTGGGATCTCTGCAATCATCGTTCTTCTTAAAGAGTTTGCCAAAGCGATATCAACGTTGGATAGTACAAAGTCAACTTCATCTTCTGCTGTGTTTCTAATCGTTATGGATGGTTCCATCTTTGTTATCTATGGACAATGCTTTGTATTGTTGTGTATATGTCTGTTTATCTCCAACTTTTCGTTGGACAAATTTAATGGACATTGGCCGACAATTCGCGAATAATTAAGATCAACAAATTACTTATACACTACTACTAATACTACTACTACACCACTAATACTAAGAAGACTGAGAAGACTACAACAATGTCCAAAATACCCATCCCAGATCTTCGTTTTGAATCTTCATTCAGACGTTCATTACAAGCAGAAGCTAATAAAGGTATACAAACCAATATTTCGAGTAATACAGATGATCAATTAACACCAATAACAATAACTCCATTAATTATAATAAAAGTTATATTAAGGGATGTTTTAATAATGCCATTGATTCAAGGTTTTTTATTCTCATCATTATTAATCTTTACAAAACCGTGGTTAATTAGAATAGCACAAAATGGTAGAAATGTTGGTATAAGATTCTTTAAATCACTTGGTCTAAGACCTGTGAAGAGATGACTTATATACTACTACTCTGTATATACTTTATACTACGAATTTAATGATATATTATGAATCATTGTATTATACATTAAAACTCTGCATTATCCCTTCTTCTATAATTATTATTATTATAATTATTACTTCTATTACGATTATAATTATTCTGTCTTCTTTGTGGTTGTGGAGTTACAACTGAAAGGTTATCAAAGAATGATTTCTTCTTATCATAAGCAGGTTTATTATCTTCTTCATCATTTGAATTAGAAGGTCTTTGTAATTCATCTTGTTTGGATAATTCACCATTTGAATTGAAATCAAAATCTGTATCTGGAATTATACCTGATGCAAATGTATTATTATTACTGTTACTGTGTTGTTGACGACGACGAGGTGGTTCTCTTCTTGGTGGGATTTGAATGTCATCATTCATATTCTTTGATTTATCTTCTTCTTCTTCTTCTTTAGTAGTTTCTTCTTTGGTTTCCTCAGGTGTATCCAATACATTCAAATCTTGAACATCACTACCTCTAAACACAACAATTGGATAAATCTCACCACTTGGTGGTATTTCTTTTGTTAAATCACCACCTAATCTACCTTCTGTACCAAACGGTTTAACTTCTTTTAAAGTAACAGTGGCTTCTTCACCATTAACATCTGAAAGTATACCAACATAACTATATAACGTTAGATCATTATAATGTATCATTAGAACATAAAGTTAACTTACCGAATACCCTTTGATGTAATAAGTGATATAGTCTTTCCAATATATTGTGACATTGCTTCAATTAATTAATGATTAATGATTAATGAATATATAGCATTAAACAGTATAAACCATAGAATTCAAATCATTCAAGTAGTTTTCTAAAATGTATATGATGTCCGGGTGTATATATAATATGGTTAGGACACTTTTGTTTATAAAGTTTTTAAAAATGTACGATGAGCTTATTGATTATATACTATGAAGTTAAGAGTTAATAGTTAAGAGTTATACAATGGATTCAGATGAATCTTATAGAGAACAGATGGAGATTCAACGACGTGCCTTTGAAGCACAGTTTGGTACTCTTGAAGAGTTAGGATATGAGGATAAGACAAAGGTTGAGAAGTATGATGATGATGAGAGTAGTGAAGATGATCAGTTGATTGATAGACCAGATGGTTCAGAATCTGATTCGGATAATGATAATGACAGTGATAGTTATAGTGATGATGATAATAATGACAACGAATTCAAAGGATTCGATAACAATTCAGAAGAACCAAAAGTTATAAAATTTAAAGATTCAACAAGAGAATTTACAGGAATAAATAAAAATGATACAAAACTTCTTAAAAGTGGTAAGAGTTCATTAAAGCCAAAGATTGACAACAAGAAGAAGAAGAACATTGAAACAAAGGAAGATTCAGAAGATTTACAAAAGGATATTGAACTTCAAAGATTTTTAAATGAATCAAATATCTTACAACAACATCAAAAATATAGTGGAGCTGATCTATTATCAACATTGGATACAGATGGTGTTATTGGTAAGGCAAGACGTCATACTCTTAATTCAAGAATGAATGAATTAAGTTCAATAAATGGTTCAAAGACCATATTAAATAAGCTTGAAAAATTACCAATGTCAATGAGAAAAGGTATGATTGAATCTTATAAACATAAAGTTGATAAATTTGAACAAAATGCCAAAGATGGAGGTATTATCCTATCAAGGGTCAAGAAGGGAGAGATTAGAGATATTGGAGGTAAATATACTGAAAAGATTAGATCAAAGATTGGTAAGAGTACTACTACTACTACTACCAATACCTACAGAAAGAAAGGTCTTAAGATTAATAGTGTGGGTAGAAATACAAGAAATGGATTAATCATTAGTCAAATGGATATTGATAGAATTAATGGTACTGGTGCCTTTGCAAAGAAAGGTAAGAAGAAAGGTAGTAGGAGAAGGTGATATAATAGTTATGTCATAGTATTAAACAGAGTCAATATTTAATGCCGTACGTTATGTATTACATACTACATACTACATGACGTATACATAATTAGCATTAATGTATATGCCACGTAAACTTTGACATGTCTTGGTCACATGAGCTTGGAGTGTATATAACCGTTAGTTCAACTGTTGATAAGACTAAGACCATATGCCTTAGTATATCATCATACCCCAGTGTATAAGACCCTTGTTAAACTCATTCAGTGTTCACACGACCATTAGAAGTATACTGTATTCATATATCCAACCTCTGTATTAACTCTATTCGTTACCAACTGCCATTAACTGTACTAAGGCTTTCTGTCTGTTTCCTTTTTCATATAATTTTAAAACTGGGGCAAATAGACCCACGTGGGTCTATTAACTATGTAACAACGTCAACAGTAAATTAAAATAATGCGGATCAATTTATTTCTTCACATGATATTGTATGACTATAGGGTATATGTCTACTTCAAGTATGCCCGTGATTGGATATTAATTGTAGGATGCTGCTTAGCATCAGCAGTGTCTTCCTGCGGAGAAAACACAGGGATTTACGCGTCTTTGCTCTGCAGACATTAAAATAACCACGGCTATGGCTTCTGATTTTAGATCGCCAATTTACTGCTCATGATAGTTAAACCCATACAGATGTTTTATTACTCCCGTGATGCATATACAGGTTATAATTATATGTACTGTACTGTTCAGTATGACCCAGCTACTGCATCTGTATTCTCATGTCCGACAATGACAATATTATGGACGTTGAACCATGGTGTAACGAATAAGGGACCGGAGTCGATTGTTATGACTGTACTTATTCATTCATCGTCTCGTATTATGAGTCCAATGTTCTGCTGTAGATATCTGTGTTATAGTGTAGTTGTATTACTGTTGTAGTAATATTCAATTTCTGCTGGTTGTCCCCCTCGAATTAATTTAAACACTCTTGTACTCTTTAATAAACTCTTCAATACGTTCGTGTGCTCATTCAATTTCACCAATATAATTAATATTAACAAAGGGGAAACTTTGCAAAAGACGTTGAATAAGTTTCAGTGACAAATATTATAAACCGGTGAATTATTATTATATACAGCGTTAGTTTCTTCAAGATACACGCTTCTGATCAGAAGAAAGAAAGTTATAGCAACAGCAAGAAGTAATAAGAGTTAAACAAATCCAATGGAATCAAACTGGATCTTTGACCATACCTCCACCCAGAGCAATGACTCTCCATCAAACACAAACACGAACAATAATAATAACCATCTAACTCCAAATCTGGATGATGTTCCATCTTGGGTAAATAACAATACCCATGATTCTCAAGGAAGTACACCTCTGCATCAGACACAGGGGAATCATCATGGTAATTATCAAACTTTTAACCAAAGTCAACATTTACATCAACATCAACATCAACACCATTTACACAGTTCTGAAAATTCTCCCTTGACTGGTTCACTTCAACATCATCTTATTCATAATCAAAGTCAGCAACAGCAACAACTTCATCATACACATTCTTCACAACTTGGTGATCATTTTAATGATTATTTAGAGGATGTTACAAATGGTCATTTCTTGAATCATTCTATATCTACAAATAATAGTAATGTTAATACACCAAATGGTGATAATACTACTACTAATAATAACAATAATAACAATAATAACAATAACAGTAACAATATTAAAGATTGGCCTGATATTGGATTGAATGAATTTGCAGAGATACATTTCTTTCAACATGATAATGATACAGAGAACAACAACAATAACAATACAACAAAAGTACCGCCAACTCCAACTTCTTTTGAAGTTGTTGTACCTCCTTTTACAAACGTTGGTTCAGCAGTTATTTCAAACAATCAATCTTTTATGGATACTTTTGAATCTCCAATAATTGATCAAAATGCCTCCATAAGAACAGATGTTGTATTTACTCCATTGGTTTCACCGGCGGTAACGCCCATGGAATCGATGATCAATGGTAATGGTAATAATAACAATGGATATGGTAATAACAACAATAAACATGCTGGATTCTTTTCTCCATTGACATCTCCTGCATTAGAAGCTAAATCTCCTAGAAGGATGAAGAAGAATTCAATATCTTCAGAAGATTCCAAAAAGAAATATCCAAAGAGGAAAACAACAGGTTCAACTCCAATAGTTGGTCCAACGATCCCAGGTAGAATTGCAAAGAATTCTCCAATAATAAAAGCTCGTCGTTCATCATCGTATACAACTGCTTTGACACAACAACAACAACAACCATCTCCACAGATATTACAAAATCAAACACAGAATGATAATAATCAAAGTTCAACTTCAATGGCTCCACCAAGACAAAGAAATCGTACGAAATCGGGGACTCAACCTGCAACACCTGCAACTCTAATGAACTTTAAGATGGATAAGAATTCAAATCTACCAAACAATAACAATACAAATACTAATACTACTACAATAACTCAACAGTCTCCTGTTATATTACCTTCAAATGATCATATCTCTCTATCTAGAAGATCTTCAAATGCAACGATTAAAAGAATAGATAGTAATGATCATAATGAATCATTCAATAACAATAACAGCAATAATTCAAATGAGAATTCACCTGATCCAAATTTAAAGAAAAATTCTCATAAATTAGCTGAACAAGGTAGAAGAAATAGAATGAATCAAGCAATTGTCGATTTAGGTACATTGATTCCAGAAGAATTACAATCAACAGTAACAATACCAAGTAAGGCAACAACTGTTGAATTAGCTGGTCAATATATTAAATCTTTATTAAATGAAGTTGATCATTTAAGAGAACGGTTAAGATCCCAAGGAAGTGATATCATGAGTAATGATAGTATATCCCCATTGGAAACTACGGATCATATTCAATAGTGTTAATAAATTAATTACTAGCAGTTATATCGTTTATCTGATGTAGTTAACATCTAAAGTTAATTCATGTTATAAGGCTCAATCCAACACATCCGAACATCATATACTTAACTCAAGTTTTTTATTTTGATGCAAATGCTTCATATAAACACCCCTTATATAAAAACATACCGAAAATTTTTCATCTCACCATTTAACCATCAACTTAACTTTGATACCACATCACAACTAATTCAAATAACATAACCATGGCTGTAAGTTAACTTATTATTCTATGATCATCATGATCTTCTTATTCATCTTCCGACATTATGGAGCTCCATGAGAAACAAACAATCATACAACCATATAGTAAATATGGTTGTATTTTCTCTATTCACGGAGTGTTGACGATGTCTTGAATTTGAAACTACATCTATGGAAGTCAAGTGAAGAGAATATTAGAGTAACCATGAGAATGATTTATCATTTTATGACGGTTCTCTTGCCATTTCTATATTCTTCACTTGAGAGTAATATACCTTGTCTATTACTCATTTCCAATGTGGTTATTATCTTCTGACTACACAACACTATAGGGAAACCTTTTTATAACTCTTTGACATTTGCTGAGTCTTTATAATAAAGACTGTAGAGATTGTTGTTTCATCCTCATGTTTGCCTTTTTAATGTTTATATTCATCCCGCTTGTGATGAGTATTACCGTGCTTATTTACAATGGATGGATTTTGAATATAGTTTTAAAAGTTCTATGACTAACAATATATCTCAATGATACAGCCATCAAAGAAAGTTGCTCCTGCACCATTATCTCAAAAGACTAAAAAATCAACAGCTTCTAAAAATCCATTAGCTGAATCAAAACCATTAAAATTTGGTATTGGTCAATCTCTTCAACCAAAGAGAAATTTATCAAGATTTGTTAAATGGCCAGAATATGTTCGTTTACAAAGACAAAAAAAGATCTTGTCTCTTAGATTAAAAGTTCCACCTGCAATTGCTCAATTCCAACACACATTGGATAGAAACACTGCAGCTGAAGCATTCAAGTTGTTCAACAAATATAGACCAGAGACAAAGGCTGAAAAGAAGGGACGTTTGACCAAGGAAGCTGCTGCTATTGCCGATGGTAAGACCAGACAAGAAGCTTCTGAAAAACCATACGTTATTAAGTATGGTTTAAACCATGTCGTTTCATTGATTGAAAACAAGAAGGCTAAACTCGTCTTGATTGCCAATGACGTTGATCCAATTGAATTGGTTATCTTTTTACCAGCTTTATGCCGTAAGATGGGTGTTCCATATGCTATTATTAAGGGTAAGGCTAGATTAGGAACCCTTGTTCATCAAAAGACATCTGCTGTTGCTGCCTTGACAGAGGTTAAGGCTGAAGATGAATCTGCTTTGGCTACTTTGGTTTCTACAATCAATGCTAACTTTACCGAGAAATATGAGGAGAACAGAAAACACTGGGGTGGTGGTATCATGGGTGCTAAATCCCAAGCTAAATTGGCCAAGAGATCTAGAGTTGCTGCTTCTGCTGAGAAGAAGTAATCTTATGGTCTTGTGTGTAATTGTATATTAAATGGAATGGATAATTTAACGGTATGTTATATGAGTAGTCTATTAATCTATTCGTATCTCAACTAAGAAAGGACAATAATTTTATGTATGTGCTAAAAGTGCGTTATGTGCCCCCATTCATCCCACCAAGAGTTCTGGCCAATAAAAGCGCTGGGAAAGAAGTTTACTGGGAGGATTTTTTTTTCTTTGGTGGATCTCCTGCACTTGGCTTCTCGCACTAAGTACTGAACAGCTAATATTTTCACAGTTTATAGTGCGAAATAAGCTGAGATCGTCAAGCCAATTGGATATCGGAAAACCAAAACATTCAACTGATACCTTTTAGTACTTTACAGGCTGACCTATCACCACGTCATATTCCACATTCCACACATATCCATACACAATGTTCGCCACACTAGCTGATGCCCTCGAAGAGTTGAAGGAAGCCTTCGTCCCAACTGTCGCCAAGGCCGAGTCCGAGGAAGAAGAGGAAGAAGAAGAGGATGAGGAAGATGAAGATGATGAAGACGAAGATGAAGAAGAAGAAGGTGCTGACCCATTAGACAAGTTGAGAGATGAATGTTCAAAGCACGCCGACCTCACTCCATACGTGCACCACTACTCTGAGTGTGTCGAGAGAGTTACAAAGGCTCAAGAAGAACCAGATTACGATGAACAACCATACAAAGAGGATTGTGTTGAAGAATTCTTCCATTTACAACATCATCTCAATGACTGTATCCAACCAAGACTCTTTGCCAAGTTGAAATAATTAAAGTTCAATCACCATCATCGTCATCATTATCATATAAATCATACAAAAAAGAATACAGCATATTACAATATAATCTAGACAATAATTAATGGTCCAGGATATCAATTTATCATTACTATCATTAACTCAAAATTAAAACTTGTCTGATCAAGACGTGTCGTATTATTTTTTTTTTTACACCTTCTGTCTTTATCTTGGATTGTGTCATTGTCATACTTCTTTACTACTATTACTACTACCATATTGTGTTTTTTCTCTTTCTATTTCTACCTTCCCGTCCATCATCAACATTCCATTCTCTATATTGTATATACACCATTTGTGAATGATGATGATGAATTGTTGAATCATTATTGAGACAGAGACAAAGACAAGGATCAATATTATCTATATATTCTTATTACTGTCATTGTCGTTATCATGAATTGATTAGAGTTATATATAATTACTACAGATTGTATATAATTCGAGTTGTTATACTGATGATGATTGAATCTCAATTGCATTTGACTCGTTATTTATTAAAGTTGTTTATAAAAGAATTAGTCTTGGCTTTGAAATGTAGTTATAATAATCATCAACTGTTCCATATACATGACACGTCCAATTCTATCATACATCGTTTTATAGGACATTAACCTTTAATTCATTGATTTAAGTAAATCTTGATCTGTTATACACTTTTGACCTATTTGTTTTTCAAACTATCACGTGATATAGAATAAAGCCCTATGAATTCACACAGTCACAAGTTTAACACCCACTCTTTATTGAATAATCCGCGAATATTTCCCTCTTGGGGCTTCTTCATGAGGTTCGCGAGGTTGATTCTGGCATCTGTGAAAAAGTGAACCAAAGTTGATGGTCAACCATACATTTGGTAAGCTTTTGAAGGTTTCATATCCAACGTTGAGCAAGTGAGTGATTATGAATGGAGGTGTAACGTATGAATGATCGTTATTTGATCTAAGAGATAGCCATGGAGAAAAGAACAATATACAAGTACTTCAGGAGATAGAACATGAAGAGAAACACATAGACGAAATGAAGAAATTATAAGACAATGGATATACACAGGATGGAATATTCTATTTACACCAAAGGACACATTAAATTACCCTTTTCCACATGATGAACTGTTGAACAAGAAGCTAGGAAACTAAAACTCGTAACATGGATAATTGAATAAGATCAGACATACGAAACATCTCGAAACTATAGTGGAAGAATATCATATACTAACATCTGTTATCTCTAGAAATGTCTAAGTCAAAGAATCACACAGCCCACAACCAAACCAAGAAGGCTCACCGTAACGGTATCAAGAAGCCACAAACCCACAAGTACCCATCCTTGAAGGGTGTTGACCCAAAGTTCCGTCGTAACCACAGACACGCTTTGCACGGTACCGCTAAGGCTTTGGCTGCTGCTCGCGCTGAGCAAAAGTAAATTCATTAAAACTATAACAACAAGCACAATTGTAACAATTCAATGCTGATTCAATGATGTATAGTAATTTTGAGTTTTAGGGGGGAAAGAGAAGGTGTAAATATATTGAAGTGGTTAGGGTGAGAGTTAGTCTCTGATATCAACGATATATTGATAATGAATAGGGGATTCTCTTATGAAGTATTATTGGTTGATTGTTCTGAGAGAACTGAATAAGAAGCCAGTGACTTCCTTACTTATCACTATCTAATGATTTCAACAAAATTCTTAAAATGGAAAAGAAGAACCGTCTATTTCTGGTACTGTAGTCAACTCATGGACCACGATCCCTCCATAACCAACATCATCGACTGAGTTTTATCGTTACTGTAGTGATAAATATTGAACGTTGTGGTTTTGTGGCAGATTTACTTTGAATTTGAAGACTGGTGAAATGTAAACAAAGTATAAATACTTGGGCGGCTCTTCAAAAAAATTGATTTAACCTCTTAGCCGCCAACCCATATAATAAACTCTCTCCATTGAACACTCAACTGCGTTGGAATCAAGCTCAAGAGACCACGCAATGTCCACTGAGTTAGCAGAAGTTGATATCCCAGTCACCCAGACTGTCGAGACAAAGCCACAAGAATCATCAACAAGACTTTACCTCAGTAATGTCAGTTATCAGACCACAGAGTCAGCGCTTGCAGAGTTATTGAAAGACTTCGAAGTGTAACGATAATACCTAATAGTTCTTTTGGAACACATTCTTATACCATCAATTCTAACAATCTTCATTAGTCTCTCAATCTTGGT
This sequence comes from Williopsis lachancei, assembly GCA_030567175.1. Lineage (NCBI taxonomy): Eukaryota > Fungi > Ascomycota > Saccharomycetes > Phaffomycetales > Wickerhamomycetaceae > Williopsis > Williopsis lachancei. The sequence goes on from JAJLRR010000095.1 coordinate 13,614, forward strand.
TCCAAGCCATACAGTTAGGGGATTTCATTCTTTGAAGCAAAGATCTTTAGGTATTGCCTATATTGACTTTGCAAACAAAGAACAGGCGGCATTGGCCAAAGAGGTACTTTCAGAAAAGAAAGTCGATGGTCGTCCTCTCAAAGTGAAAGAGTTTGTCCCATATGCTCCTGGTGTCAAGAGATCTTATTCTAAGGCTGAAAAGGGAAAGCCAATTCCAGAATTCGAAGCTGTTGATGAGGAAAAGGAAAACGTGATTGGTGAAGTTATCGAAGCAGAAGAAGAAGAGGTACCAGAGGGAGATATGTCACCAAAAGTTGCTGCAGTTGAGGACATCCCTAAGAAACCGGTGTCAGATGTCACCTTGTACATCCATCGTCTTCCATCTCATGTTCTTGATGGAGACCTTCGTGAATACTTCCATGAGTATGTTCCTACTGAGGTCTATGTATTTAAGAGTCGCTCATCAAGACGCCGCAAGCCATTGTTTCACCACCATCACACTTCTGCTTTGGTGACTTTGAGTGGAGAGAATGGTCTTCAAAGAGCATTGGAGGAGTTGAAAGACATGAAATTAAAGGGTAAATATGTCAAACTTCAAGCAGCATATATCTCAAAGGTTGAAGAAGTGAGAAAAGCTGCTCGCCAAAAGGCACTGGAAGATGCTGAAACCAAACAAGTAAGTGAAGTTATGGAACATTCTGAGGCTATCGTTGATGATGAACCCCAGACACAGGAGGTTGTGGAGGAAGAAATTACCTGTGCTGAGGAAGTTGAGGCGCAACAGGATCATTAGAGACTGCATGCGCAGTTCTCATATCATGACCATATAATGAAAAGTTCCACGTAGATTACTGATAAATTGCACTTTAAGACATGCTCCATTCTTGAAATTCGATGTTATTGTAAAACTCGTAGTGTATCTTGTAGGACTGCCATGCACAATTAAATTCTGGGTTACACCAAAAGTGACACATAATATTATGCACAATGCTAGATTTGCACCGAAACCGCTTTAAGTACCAAAGATTTCGCCAGCTCCATCATGCAGATTCGATAATAGTGGAGTGGCCCAACCGCTATGATAAATCTGAGAATCTATGAGGGGGTTTGGTGATGTACGGATGTGAAATTTCAAGGTTCGAAATTTTATGTTCACAACAAGCAAGATTAAAAAACGCAGTCCCAGTATATCCAGAGTGTATGTCCGGGTTTCGCGAACCGAAAAGAGTCGATTGGGGCGCGCAACTCAAACTCTCACAGGTTTTGGAGCTGTGGGTAGTGAAAACTTGAAAAAGACTTTAACATTGAATTCACTTGATCGAGTTAAAGGAATAACCACCAAGCAAAACTATCAACAATGGGTACGTCTAACAAGGAATATAAGTGATACCAGTGTCTTAGATGGAGAGTCAAGTTATATGAGAAACGGGTGTGAACTTCTGTGATCATCCTGGAGTGGAATACACCTTTAGTTCGATGAACTTGAGAAGAGATGGAGTAATAGTAAATCAGAGCAGTACAGTACAACAATGATGGAAGGGCTCTAGAGCAGCATATTGAAGTCATACTCGCAATGAATTAGATCATTTGAACCATCGTAACAGCAGATCAGTGAAGAGTCCCATCAGGAGCGAGAGTTTCAAAGTTCATACCACCCAAATTATGTATACATAAACTCACACAACTAAACCTATGAATCAAAGACTAAGCACTGGTACCGGCTTATCAAACAAACATTTTCTCGATTAGCATATATACTAACAAACCATTTCTACAGGTAGAGTTATTCGTAACCAAAGAAAGGGTGCTGGTTCTATCTTCGTCTCTCACACCAGATTGAGACAAGGTGCTGCCAAGCTCAGAACCTTGGACTACGCTGAGCGTCACGGTTACATCCGTGGTATTGTCAAGCAAATCGTCCACGATGCTGGTCGTGGTGCTCCATTGGCCAAGGTTGTCTTCCGTGACCCATACAAATACAAATTGCGTGAGGAGACCTTCATCGCTAACGAGGGTGTCTACACCGGTCAATTCATCTACGCCGGTAAGAAGGCCTCTTTGAACGTTGGTAACATCTTGCCATTGGGTTCCGTCCCAGAAGGTACCATTGTCTCTAACGTTGAGGAGAAGCCAGGTGACAGAGGTGCTTTGGGTAGAACCTCCGGTAACTACGTCATTGTCATCGGTCACAACCCAGACGAGAACAAGACCAGAGTGAAATTGCCATCTGGTGCTAAGAAGGTTTTGTCTTCTGATGCTAGAGGTGTCATCGGTGTCGTTGCCGGTGGTGGTCGTGTTGACAAGCCATTGTTGAAGGCTGGTCGTGCCTTCCACAAGTACAGAGTCAAGAGAAACTCCTGGCCAAAGACTCGTGGTGTTGCCATGAACCCAGTTGATCACCCTCACGGTGGTGGTAACCATCAACATATTGGTAAGGCCTCTACCATCTCTAGAGGTGCTGTTCCAGGTCAAAAGGCTGGTTTGATTGCCGCCAGAAGAACTGGTTTGTTGCGTGGTACCCAAAAGACCCAAGATTAAACAACTTAACATGTTTTATGTAAATTTAATGTCATGGAGAGAAATATTTTATATCAAGGGTTATTTGTTGTTCTAAAGATAAATCATAATGTACGTTAGTCATTTAAGAATGAGTTTGTAGCTTATCTGTCTTTCTCGATGTAAAGATTATATTTGATTGATTGTAAAGTAAATACTGTGCCGGCAACAAATTATGTACAAGATGATTACTAAAAGTGAACTAGTCACTACTCATCGATTGGAAGTGCAACACTGTTGCTGGATAATCTGGTCTTCAAGAGCTCGAACTTACCTCCAACGAACAGCGTCATGATCAGAAGCACAACGTTAAACACAGCAAGCACGATGAAAGGAGCCCCCTTCCAATAGTCAGCAGTGAAACCACCAATCTTGGAGATCAAGAGTATACCAAATCCACCGCATAGTCCATAAACTCCAGAGATTGCTCCGTTATGTGCTCTTTGTTTATCAGTACACAATGACATTGAGGTGATTATGTGACCAATACTAGCGGCTCCAAAGAAACAACACATCACAATAGCAGTGATACTCTTTGGATTTCCAGCAAATGCAAACCCGATAGATGAGATGATTCCAAGTGTAGTAGACAGTAACAATGAGTTCTTACGACCATAAGAATCACAGATATGGCCAAAGATTGGCGCAAATACCAATGAAACGGTGTGTACTATCCCAGAGAGGATTGCAGCTTGAACATATGCTTCTCTGCATGATTTACCCTCATTAGCAACACAGATACCATGATCGTAGTAATGTTTATTGACGTACAATGGGATGAAGACAGAAGTTGCAACTGTTGTTGAACGAGCAAGGAATCCACCCATATAAGCCAATGCTATTTTCTTGTTCTTTGCCTCAGCGAAACCGAGCTTTAAAAGCTCAAGGTACCCTTTATCCTCGGTCTCATTAGCGGTTTGTGCTTCTTCCTCTTCTAATGCTTCTAGTACATCGTCATAAGGAGTCAGATACTTTGAGAGCAATGGGATTCTCAATCTCTTTGTGGAGAATAATCCATAAGCAAGAAAAAATGATGAGACAATGGCTATTTCACCAACACGGGTATATGAGTGTTTCAGCGCTTGTTTTGGAGGCTCGTATTGACCAAACTTGGCAGGTAATGGTAAGTAGGCAGAGACAGAAAAGAGTGCACCACATCCTGTTGCAATACCGATTACAGATGTAAGCTTACCATTTCTCTTAGAAGGAGCACCACCTTCTTCTTGTTCTTCACCATCATCTGCAATGTCATTGTGGTTGGAATGTGCGTCTCTTTCCTCCTCTTCGTCATCGCCTTGTTGAGCCAATGGCTGATTCCACAGTATAAGTGACTTCAAGTCAAACCCTGAAGCACTCAGCTCAGCTAACATTGCAGTCATCATCGAAGCAGCAGCAGTCGCGGCAAGGGCGAAGAACATTCTGATCAGAAGAAGATCAGGGTACACTTTACCAGCCAGGTTATAGAACATAAGTGATACACCAAGGAGGAAAACACCTGCAACAGAGATATATTTAGCACCAATCTTATCACTCAGAGCACCAAGAAATGGACTCATGGACATTGAAACCAATTCATCAGCCACCCCTAGAGTACCAATGTAGTCGCCGATCTTGGATGTGACACCGAGTACATCTGTCAGGTAGAATGATTGTGTAGATGTCATAAACACCACAAATGATATTGTGGAGAAGCATGCAAATGCAAACGCTAGGAAGTTGATCCTCGAGTAAGGTTTGTTGTATGCCATTGTGTAACCCTTAAACCCTTTAAGACTCCACTAAGCTACTAATCACTATGAAGAACAATGAAGTGAAGTATTAAAAGGCGTCAAAACTCATCGCTGCTAAACCAGATTAAATATATGTGTCCCTCTTTTAATATAAAATACGCATCACACCCGAATTCGATAACCCCGAACCCTTCAATTTATCAGATGTATTTTCACGTTACCATGGATACCAAACTAATCTGTGCTCTTCTCTGCATCCGGACACCACGTAATTGCAAAGACACGAAAATCAAAACATAAACATGGGCAATATAAACAAAAACAAAGACATAAACAGAGAAGAGTAGTAACACAACCTTAGATCTCGATCGTTCGGACAATAACAACTTCAAGATGCACGTGGAAGAGCTCATCATTGACGGGTTCAAGTCATATGCCACGAGAACGGTCATCTCGGGCTGGGATCACCAGTTCAACTCCATCACAGGTCTCAACGGGTCTGGTAAATCAAATATCTTGGATGCAATCTGTTTCGTGTTGGGTATCTCCTCCATGGCCACGGTGAGAGCTTCCAACTTGCAAGACTTAATCTACAAGAGAGGACAAGCCGGTGTGACTAAGGCAAGTGTCACCATCGTCTTTGACAACACAGAGAAGGCGAAATCTCCCATTGGATTCGAGTCACTTGCAAAGATCTCTGTGACTAGACAAATTGCACTCGGCGGTACGAGTAAATACTTGATCAATGGACACAGGGCACAACAGCAAGCTGTCTTACACTTGTTCCAGTCCGTGCAGTTGAATATCAACAATCCGAACTTCTTGATCATGCAAGGTAAGATCACCAAGGTGCTAAACATGAAACCGGCAGAGATCTTGTCGTTGATCGAAGAAGCCGCCGGTACGAAGATGTTTGAGGATCGTAAAGACAAGGCAGAAAAGACAATGGCCAAGAAGGAAACGAAGCTCCATGAGATCAGAGCTCTTCTTGCTGAGGAGATCGAACCGAAGTTGGAAAAGTTGAGAAATGAAAAGAGAACTTTCCTTGAGTTCCAACAGACACAATCTGATTTGGAAAAATTGTCGCGTGTTGTCAATGCTCATGACTTTGCTAAGCTCTCCAAGAGATACGAGGCTCTCCAAGGACAGTATGACTCGCAGAAAGCAATTATGGATAATGGTTCTGCAGAAGTTGAAAGATTGAATAGTGAAATCTCTCATTTGACTGAGGATCTAAACGTAATTAAACAAGAAAGAGAGAAGTACGCATCAAAGGGAAATAAATTGAAAGAATTGGAAAAACAGTTTACTGAAGTCTCCAAATCTCTTGCCAGATTGAATACTTCCAAGTCGCTCACTGCGGAGAACTTGAATGATGAAGAGAAGAAGAAGGAGAAAATTATTTCTCAGATATCTAAGTTGGAGAATGAAATAAATGAACGATTAGCATCCCATGGAGAACTCGAGGTACAGTATAAGAGTGCTAAGAAGGACATTGATTCTTTAAAAGCTCAACACTCAAAGAAGGAAGAACTATTGTCAACGTTGACTACTGGTATCTCATCAAAAGGTACATCTGGTGGTGGTTATGCTGCACAAGTTCAAGAAGAGAGACAGAAGCTTTCTCAAACAAACGTTGAAATTGAACAGGCCAAATTTAGAATTCAAAGACTTTTGCAAGAGAACGATACCAATCAACCAAAAATTGCTTCGGCTCAACACGAATATGACGTTTTGGTACGAGAACTTGATTCATTAAAACAGAAGAAGACAGGACTTGAGCAACAGCTCCAGAGTTTAGGTTTTGATCCAGAAAAGGAAAGAGATCTTAGAAATAGGGAAACTCAATTGAACAGAGAACTTCAAAAAATTTCCGGTGAAGTGAACTACCTCAAACGTAAAGTTGCAAACTTGGATTTTTCATATTCCAAGCCAACACCAAACTTTGACGACTCTTCTGTGAAGGGAGTTGTGGCTCAGTTATTCCGCTTAGATGAAAATAACATGGAATCAGCTACGGCTCTTGAAGTAGCTGCTGGTGGAAGATTGTATAATGTTGTTGTTGACAATGAGGTCACTGGCTCCCAGTTATTGGAAAGAGGTCAATTACGGAGACGTGTTACAATCATCCCATTGAATAAGATTGCCGCTCGTACTTTAACTGAGAAACAAGTACATATCGCCAAAGAAATTTGTCCAGGTAGGGTGGAACTTGCCTTGAACTTGATTGGTTACCAATCCGAGGTTTCAAAAGCAATGGAATTCATCTTTGGAACAAGATTGATCTGTAAAGATGCCGAAACAGCCAAACAAGTGACTTTCCATCCACAAGTTCGTGCAAGAAGTATAACTCTCCAAGGTGATACATATGATCCAGAAGGTACATTGTCTGGTGGATCCAGAAGAGGAGGAGGATCTGTGTTGGTTAACATTCAACAGTATAACCAGGTGAATGATCAAATGCTCGAGAGGCAGCAAGAATTGAGATCCATCCAACAAGAGCTTAACAAGCAGCGTGATCTTTCTCATAATACAAAATCCGTACAAAATGAACTCAATTTGACATCTCATCAAATCTTGTTAGCAGAGAAGAATTTGAAGACAAACGTTGCAAGTCAATTGCTTCAAAAATTGGAGAATAATAAGCAAGAGGTTCAGGAATTAGAACAAAGGTTGATTGAAAAGCAACAACTCATTCAAACGATTACTGAGGAAATTGCAAAGATTGAGACAGATATGAAGGAATTTAACAGTAATAAAGGATCGAAATTAAAAGAACTCGAAACAGAGACCAAGAAATTGGCACATGATATCAATAAGCAAGAGTCTCAACTTGAGCAAATTGAGGATGCGTTCCAAACTTCTCAGATAGAGCTTGAACAATTAAATGCTGAGCTTCAAAGCTCGAAGGATTCTATTTCCGATGTTGATGCCAATATTAAAGAATTATCGCAACAGTTTAAAATTTCAGAGAAGGATATAGTGGAACAAACAGCGTTGTTTGAAACATTAGATTCTCAGGTCAGGGCTGAAAAGGAGAGTCAGTTATCTCTTGATGATGAGTTCAATGAGTTAAACAAAGCATTGAAAGCGAAGAGTCAACAAGTAAATGACATTAAATTGAACTCGCAAAAGCTTTCACATGAAGTACAGAAATTGAATGGTGCAGTAAACTCAGTAAAAGAACATCTTCAAGACTTGGTTGAAGAAAATAGCTGGCTATCGGATTCCAACGTTGTTGATTCTGTCATTCGTGAATATCCTAATGTTGATCTTGATGATCTTAAGCAGCAAATATCTCACCTTCAGGATAGATTCCAAAACATGAAAAGAAAAGTCAACTCCAACATTATGAGTATGATTGATAACGTTGAGAAGAAAGAAAGTTCATTGAAACAGATGATTAAGACTATTGAGAAAGATAAGTCAAAGATTGAAGAAACCATTGTAACCTTGAATGAATATAAGAGAGATACTTTACTCAAGACTTGGGAAAAAGTTAGTGCCGATTTTGGTCAAATATTTAGTGATTTGTTACCAAATTCATTTTCCAAACTTCAGCCACCAGAAGGTAAAGATATCAGTGAAGGTCTCGAGGTTAAGGTCAGACTTGGAAGTGTTTGGAAAGAATCTCTTGTTGAGCTTTCCGGTGGTCAAAGATCTCTTATTGCATTGTCATTGATTCTTGCATTACTTCAATTTAAGCCAGCTCCTATGTATATCTTGGATGAAGTGGATGCTGCTCTTGATCTTTCGCATACCCAAAACATTGGTCATTTGATCAAGACAAGATTTAAAGGATCACAATTCATCATTGTTTCTTTGAAAGAAGGTATGTTTACAAACGCAAATCGTATCTTTAGAACGAGGTTCCAAGATGGTACATCTGTTGTAAGTGTGATGTGACCCAGATAATACATAGATAATGAATGAATAATTTGAAATACCTCTAGAATGGAATCTATTAAAAATGATTTTATATAAGATCTAATAAACTTCCAAGATGTAACGAGAGTTCTCCTTCATCTCTTCAACTTCCTTAGCAGCATCGATTTCAACGCCTCTTTCCTTAGCCTCCTCTGCAACGATATCTTCCAAAGCAGCAGTAACATCTGGAACTGGCCAGACTGGACCACACAAGTAGAAAGAACCGTTCTTCTTAACAATACATTCCTTCAACTCTGGCAAAGTTTGTCTGATACGATCTTGGATATAGATCTTTTCTGGTTGATCTCTTGAGAAGGCAGCACCGATATGAGTAATCACACCAGCAGCCTTATAAGCCTCCCAGAGTTCACCATAAAGGTATTCCTCTTTTCTATGTCTAGCACCCAAGTAGAGGAAGATTTCACCAATTTCCATACCTTGTTCCTTTTGCCAGATCTTCTCTTCGACAAAGGCCTTGAATGGAGCCAAACCGGTACCCAAACCACTCATAACGATTGGTTGGGTTGATAATGGAGGCAACTTCATCACAGATGGTTTCACAGAAACGACTAATTCAGAACCAATTGAAAGCTCTGATAAGTATCTTGAACATTGACCAAATCTCTTACGTTTTCTAGCATCGACCCAATCAACAACAACAATCAAAAGATGAACAGCATTTGGATGCATCTTTTGAGATGAAGCAATAGAATACTCTCTTCTCTTCAAAGGTGGGATCAATGTGAGTAATTCTTCTAGGGATGGTTTAGCACTTGAGAAGAGTTCAAAGATATCTGAATAACTATAGAACTCAACGTCTTGATACTTCTTCAATTCATCAGCACCTTCAGCAGAACCCAAGAATTCCAATTTCTTCTTCTCCTTTTCATCAGTAGCATAAGGAGCCAATGATTCATAGAATCTCTTGGCTGGTTTACCCAATAGATCTAAATTATCAGCAAAAGTTTGGAAAACGGTTGTAGTCTCGATCAAATCACTGTTATCTCTATTTGGAGCTTGGATCAATGTTTCTGGGTTCAATCCATAAAACTTGATAAAGTTGTAAACCTCGTCTGGGTTATTTCTACCATGAACACCAAGAGCTTCACCAATGTCATATGTCAACCCGGTACCGGTGATATCGAATTCAATATGGAAGATGTTTCTTGAATAATCATCAGGAGTAACACGACGGTTTTCTTGAACTTTAACGATAAAGTTACGAACAGGTAAATCTGGTCTTAGTTCATTGGTAGCAGCATAGGATTCAGCAAATGCAAGGCTCTTGAAGAGATCAACTTCACCACCAATCTTTGTGATTGGAGCTTCTGGAACTGTTCTTGGATTTGGACCGAATGAAGATTCTTTAGCAAAGACAGGTAATACAACTTCACCATCTTCTAATGGTAAATCAATCCAAGTTTGCTCCACCTCGATATCCTTAATACCCTTTGGGAAAACGTGTTCTTCGACAATGGTTGTAATAACAGCAGCCAACAATTCAATCTCTGAACCAGCAGATTGCCACAAGGTTCTAACGATATCGTTAATGTTCCAAGTTGGCTTAGCATATTTCCAGAACACAGCTTGGATAGCAAGCAATCCAGTACGACCTTGAGCTTCTGGTAATTCACCAATAGAGGTCAAATCCAAGATAACGAGCTTATTGTTGTTCTTAGCAATGTTACGACGGAATTGTGCTGGTAAGGAGTTTGCAAACTCCTTCAAATCCGTTGGAACATCTCTTTGGACCAAGATCACAGTACCATTTGGCTTCACTGTCTTAATAACGTTAAAGTTATTCAACAGAGCCTTATCATCAACAATTGCCAAATCAGCAGTATCAATCTCACCAACTGCAGATGCAACTGTGGAGAGTTGTGCCTGATAAGAACCACCATTTGCCTCATTGTCGAATTTTGATCTAAATTTAAGATCAATAGAACTATCCAATGAGAAAGCATGTGCGATTCTAGAAGCAACGTTAACAAACTCACTGTTATCCAAAGCCCAAAAGATATAGTTACCATTGGTATCAATTGTTTTAGAACTCTCAGGGATAACGACAAACGAATTAACAATCTGTTCCACAGCGATTGGAGACCAGATAAATGTTGGTCCATATAAGAATTCAGAGATCTTGATGTGGAATAAACCTCTTAAGAACAAAGTTGCATTGATATTACCTTTTAACAAAGAGGATTTCTTATCCAAGGATTGTCCAATGACTGTTAAATTTTGAGTTGATTCAGGGATGATATCGATGAATTGTTCACCATCAAATGGTAATGGGATTCTAACACCGATAATACCAATTTTTAAACCTAATTGAGAGAATTTAACAATCTCCTTTGCAAATAATTCAGATTCAACAGATCCATAAACGACAAAGACATTTGTTGGTTCATCATGGCCAAAATATTCAAAAGGTTTATAAGAAGTACCCAATAAGGTGTTTAAAGATTGTAAAGCCAACGAAGGGGTCAATGAATTTGATTTATCCAATTGTGATAAAGCAGAGGATAATTCATTGAATTTAGTATTGATCTGTTCTTGTGATAGTACATTAATCAATTTAGCAGATTGTCTTTGAAAAGTTGGACCATCGTAAAGATTCAACGAAGTTTTAAATTTTGAATAAGCAAGGGATAAAAGTGTCATATGTTGAGATTCAGATGGAGATAATGGTGTAAAGACTGTCCAATCCAATGCATTTGCAGTCTGAAGAGGAGTAACATAGTTTGAAACCAATGAACCGTTTGATTCATCATAGTCTAATGCAGAAACTTGGAATGAAATATTGGATGGATTTGAACCATAAGATTTCAAAGTTGATTCAAAAAATGGTAAAGCATTACCATTAACAACGACTGGAATGATATCATCTTCATTCTTTGAAGAGTTCAAATAACCCAAGATTGCATTACCAGCACCACTTCTAACTTCAAAAGAAGAAACTGAAGGAACGATATCATTAGCATTCTGTCTCTTTAGAGAAGACCATAATCTCAATGAAACGTTATCCTTATCAAAGCAAAAGATTCTCTTTGCAACCGAATAGACAGTTGAAGCGTTCAATATTGAAGGTGTTGTATAAACGGTTCCATTGATCATATGAGGATCCTTTGGAATACCAAATGGAGATGAGATGGAAGCCACAGAGAGGTTTGTAACCTGTTCTGACGAACTTTCGAGGGACTCGACGATGGAGACGGCCATTTTGTCCTATGTGTGATTAGTTCAAATGAATGACTGAGGGTAAGGGAAGGAAAGAAGATGAGATATTTACTAATTCCCTTGTATAAGATCTGGATAATTTTCAGCCAAAGGCCTTCTCGGAGAAAGAAATAGTACAAATTGTCATCAGCCACAACTCACAAGGCATTTCACGTGACCATCGGGCTTTGTGGCTAACGCTATGGTGTATTGGGTGTCCGGGTGTTACGGGGTATGGTTTAAAATATGTCTATTTCTTATGATAAGTGATAATTATCTGTGGCTAGTGACAGGTCTATGTCAAATGGAATAGTAATTAAGGATAAAGGAAATTACTTGGGGCAAATAATTATAAGCAGCAAATTGTACAACTTCAACATCAAAACAACTCAACCAAAGAACCGTTGGCCTATAGAATCAATTCTCTAAACAAACCACTTAGCATCACACATAGAATAGAACACCAAGAATGGAACAAAACACAATGACCTCCTTTAGAGAAATACGGCTTTCTCTTATTGGTGATGATGATTCCAAAATACAATTTGTCAAATCACAAACTTCAATGGACTTACTCTTCTCCGCATGGCCAGAAGAAAGCGACCAAGTGTTAGTCATCCTCTATTCTCTCAGTCTGAACAAGCAGACGGCCAAATATTTCAACCGCTACTATGTGTTGGTTAATGTGATGAAACTGTGCTATGAGGACACTCGGCGGTTAAACATTGGGTGTAAGATCCTTAAGAACGCTATTTCCAACGATGAAGAGATGGATTTCCCATTGGAGCCACAGTTCATCAAACTCCTTGCTGATCTGTTACAACAACCGTTGGACAGATCCCAATTGGGCACATATAGCGCCGTGTTGGAGTTGATTCCTTATCTACCCATCAACAAGGAGAAGGTTACTTCACCTTTGCTTTTACCGCTTATCAAACTCTTCAAATCTGTTTATCAGTCTGTTGATTTGAAACTAAATGAACTCTTTGTTGGATGTTTTGATAGTGAAATCACACCGTATCCATTGACATTGACACCTCCATTCATGGGTTTTTTACTCTTCTCCATTGAACATCTCCTATCATATGACGTTGATCGTCATATATCCAAAGAAACATTCTACATCCTTACATCATACCTCAAATCAAACGATTGTATTCTTAGATTGGGGAGTACAAGTTTATTGATCAAATTCATAACGAATTCAAAACAGTTGTCCAATCAACAACAGATTGATTTAAACATGAAGAAATTGATCCCAACGTTGGTTGAATTGATCGATTTAGACTCGAATACTACAAATTCATACCATGATATACCAAAGAGATATAATCCATTTCATCAATTATCCTCAATCTGTTGTTCATTTGAAACAATCGATCAGATGATTATGGATTGTAATCTGTTTGTTAAATTCATCAAAGTTGTTGATGAGTTCAATACAAACAATTTTAAATTCATCGAATGTTCTGATGATCAGATTAATAAATTAGGTGATGTTTTATTGATCCTTGGTTCAATAACCTCTAAAAATGAATCAAATAGAAAATTGATCATTTCAAAAGATTTGATACAACTCATTGATAAAGTTTTACAATTCTATGTTGAATCTTATACTGATGGAGTTATGAACAATAATTCAATTACTCAACTTACACTATCAACGTGTTATCTTCTAAGATCATTATCAAGATCCATATCAAATCTAAGAACTTATCTTTCAGATACAAATTTAATCCCCAAATTGATCAAAATCTTGGGTTTTCAAGATATTTCAAATCAAGATTCTTTAAAAAGTTGTATATTATCAATATTGGCAAATCTTGTACTTGATTTTAGTCCATTAAGAAAATTGTTATTAAATGAAGAATTCTTAATAAGGTTAAGTGAATTATTTCATAAGAGTATAAATGATCAAAATTCCACTATATTGATCAATTGTCTATATGTCATTAGACATATAGTTTATCATGAAAAGGATGATAATATTCGTCGTGATATATTTGAAAAGATTTCAATAGACGTTTTAATCAAATTATGTGATGATTATCCTGATTTAAAAGTTCAAGAACAAGCATTAAACGTTTTAAGGAATTTAACGTGTCATAAAGTTGAAATGATTAGAATTTTAAGAAATTATCAAAACGATAGTACTACTGATAATAATGATAAATTCTTTAAATTCTTGGAGATAAAACTTTATCAATTTGAAACCATTAATGAAACAAATGAACAAATTGTTGAATGTTTAATCTATATCATTGTAAATATTTGTGCAATTGATGAGATTCATAGAAATCTTATAATTAAACATGATGGATTATTAAAATTTATCTATAAGATTATGGAGAATAATATCTTAACATTTGAACATAACAATGACAATGACAATGATGATATCAATCATCATAATCCATTAACAATGGCATGTATTTGGGTATTAATAAACCTTGGATGGGTTGATAATATTCAAAGAAGTGGAGAATTACAAATGACTATGAATAATGATAGTAATAATGATAGTGAATCTTATAGATGTGAAATATTAAGACATATGGGATTTATACCATTATTAGAAAGAATTATTGAATCAAATACAAGTCTTGAAGTTTGTGGTAGGGCACAAGTTGCTTATAAGAATCTTCAAAGGGTTTGAAATATGATAATAATTAATAAATGATCTATTTACTAGTATATTATTATGATTGTAGACTTATATTGTTTTAATAGTAGACGTAATTAATTAATTAAATATTAATAATAATAATATTATATATTAATATTATATTTTAATTTGATGTAATTAATTCTCCAGAATTGTCTATGTCAAGTGGACTGGTTTAGTTAGTCAAATATTTCAAGAAATATAAATATTTTAAAAAATTATTATTAATATTATTATTATAAATAATCAATTAATAATTGTACTTAAGCTGTTCTTATATCACACATGAATGTTCATTACTATATAATTATACTGAATATTTATATGACAGCTAATTAAATAGTGATATGATTTGATTATACAGTTTAATACAATATAATAATGCTTAATGTCCAGATGTTTTATGACTGATTTATAATCCATTTTACTAATGGTTATGTAGCGCTGGGATATTTATATTAAAATCAAATTTGAAATTGAAATTGAAATTGAAAATAAACATTGAAATTGAACGTTGTTCATTAACAGTTTATTTATATCAAATCAAACAACAATTAACAATGAACAGTAATACAGAATTAAGTAAAACGAGTATTGCAATTGCAATAATTGCATCAGCTGCAACAACATGTTTCTTATTATATGAATTTTTATTTCCAACGGATTATGAATATAAGAATTTAAAAGATGAATTACAAAATATTTATAAAGAAAATTTAGATTTAAACAATAGACAAAGTTTAAATTATCAAATTGATGAATATTTTAAATTTTTTTATAATTTATCCATTGATGATAGAGAATATAAATTAAAATTCTTTCAAGAGGAATTACTTAAAATTATGATTAAATTTGATAATGTTGATATTACAAATTATACAAAATCTGATGTTAAAAAAATTGAATTAAAACAATTTAGAAAGAATTCATTAAAGGAGATTCAATTGAGATTAAAAGAGTTGGATTCATGGAGTGAGAAATTACATGAGATTGATCAGTGATATGAATTGTTTTGTTATGATAATTATATTAGACGTTGTCATTTGATTGGGTGTTAAATGTAGCCATATATTATAGTCATAGTTATTTAGTCACATGACACGTCATGTGACATGACTACATCATGAGAATATAAATAACTGTATACAGGACCCTTTGATAAACGTAGATATAAGTTTGATCAAAGCATACGGATTCCGATAGTCAAAAGTTCCTATAATTGTACAATCCATGTTTATACATGAATGACTCAATGATATAAACATAAAATTTGTATGGATGTAGAG
This sequence comes from Williopsis lachancei, assembly GCA_030567175.1. NCBI lineage: Eukaryota > Fungi > Ascomycota > Saccharomycetes > Phaffomycetales > Wickerhamomycetaceae > Williopsis > Williopsis lachancei. The sequence goes on from JAJLRR010000095.1 coordinate 28,994, forward strand.
CTTTTCCGTGGCGGTATTTAAAAAATTCAACTGTATATTAATTATTCCCATAGACCCGGAGATTGACAATATTATTCTTTCCATAAAAAGCATCTAGAACTTCAAACTAAATTTATAAAAATGTCAAATTTAACTTCGCGGTTATGCGGTTCTTTTCTTTTTCTATTGCTTTACTGTTTACTGTTTATTGTTTACTGCTTGTATCCTTTATCCTATATACTATATCATATTCATATTCATACTCATATTCATAGTATAATGATATAGTCATAGCATAGTCAATGTCCATTCTCAATGTCCATTCTCACGTCCATGTTCATGGATATCATGGATATACAACGCCCAGCTTTTGACAGACAACTGGTGTGGCCACACAAAAAATAACTATGAACGGAGTTTTATGTCAGATATACCACAATTTTTCTACCTGTGCATAGTCAATGAGCGGTTTTCGGCCCGCGTAAATTTATATAGACCTAGCAAACTAAATAAACAAAATAAAAGTTGAAAGGCTGAACCAAATACCCTACTCAACAGTACAGTCAATAAATATAGTGCGGTGTTTTAAATTATGGGTTAATATAATTAGTTATTATGACACTATATAAAGAGCAATCAATCTGCTTATTTTTATAATGAGGTTATGTTGACTGTTTGCATGACATACATATAGACATAGACATACAACACAGTCATACAAACACACCATGTCCGACATAGAATCAATAGATTCACAGTTCGACCCACAGGCTTATAATCCTCCAAGTCATAACAATGACAATGACGATGCTCAATCAGAGTTGAGTAATACTGTGAGTAGAAGTGGTACAATAAATACAAATACAATGAGATTGGTGCCCACAGAAACTGTTAAATCTCTACAATCGATGGGTGTTCAAAGTAATGCACCAATCCCTGATATAAATGCTCCACAATCCTCCAAAACTCCCATATTCCCTGAAGAGTATACTTTAGAGACACCAACTGGACTTGTCCCTGTGTCAACTTTACAAAACATTGGTAGAACTCCAACAAATTTAACAAGGATTAGAACTCAACATATAAATGGTGAATTAACAAATCAGGATAATTCTGATAATGATTCATCTTCTCTTACCGCTGGTAATAACAATTATGAAAAACCTTTGACAGATGATAACGAAATTGATCCAGAAGTTGAATTTGTAACTTTTTTAACAAACGATCCAGAAAACCCACATAATTGGCCAAGTTGGATAAGATGGGTATATACGATAAATTTATCATTATTAGTCATTGCAGTTGCATTTGGTTCATCATGTGTAACTGGTGGATTGGGTCTTATAAATGATAAATTTAACGTTTCAACTGAAGTTTCAACATTGACATGTTCCCTAATGGTTTTAGGATTTTCCCTTGGACCATTGATTTGGTCACCATTAAGTGAACAGATTGGTAGACAACCTGTTTATTTCATTTCATTATTTCTCTATGTCATTTTTAACATTCCATGTGCAGTTGCCAAAAACATTGGTACTTTACTGGTGTGTCGGTTCTTATGTGGTGTTTGGGCATCTTCAGGTTTATCCCTTGTTGGAGGTTCAATTGCTGATATGTTTCCTGCTGAAACTCGTGGTGAAGCAATTGCATATTTTGCATTTGCACCTTATTGTGGGCCTGTTTTTGGTCCATTGATCTGTGGTTGGATTAATATTCAAACTGGTCGTTTTGAAATTATCATTTGGGTAAATTTGGCATTTGCCGGATTAATGTGGATATCATCTTCATTAGTTCCAGAGACATATGCTCCAGTTATTTTAAAGAAAAGAGCCAAGAGATTAAGAAAAGAAACTGGTAATCCAAAGATTATGACAGAACAAGAAGCTCAAGGTTTATCTCTAAAGGAATTGGTTCAATCATGTCTCCTTAGACCACTCTATTTCGTCATCTCTGAACCTGTTTTAGATCTCATGTGCTTTTACGTGTGTCTTATCTATGCATTACTATATGCCTTCTTCTTTGCATACCCTGTGATCTTTGGTGAATTATACGGTTATAACGATGCATATATCGGTCTAATGATGATTCCAATCCTTATAGGTGCATGTTTAGCATTGGTTACAACTCCAATATTGGAACGTCAATACGTTGCAATGACACATAGAAGAAAAGCAACCCCAGAGGATCGTCTTGTTGGTGCAATGCTTGGTGCACCATTTGCTGCAATTGCTCTATGGATCCTTGGTGCAACTTCGTATAAACATATCATTTGGGTTGGACCTGCATCAAGTGGAATTGGATTTGGGTATGGTATGGTTTTAATCTATTATTCAATCAATAACTATATCATTGATTGTTATGCATTATATGCATCTTCTGCTCTAGCGACAAAGGTGTTTTTGAGAAGTGCAGGTGGTGCAGCATTCCCATTGTTTACTCCACAGATGTATAGAAAATTAGGACTTCAATGGGCTTCTTGGTTATTGGCATTTATTGCAACTGCAATGGTTGCAATTCCATTTGCTTTTTACTTTTATGGTAAAGTACTTAGAGGTAAATTATCAAAGAGAAACTATGCATTGGATTAATAAGTTATATGGATAATAATATAATATAATATATATTATACTAATGAAATTGCCCTTTCATATGCAATTTGTATACAATCTGGTACACCACATTTACCATCGATTGACATACCACCAATTGATAAATTATTATCATAACTGTTTAAAAGTTCCTGCTTGAATGATCTTTGTAAATTATGATAACCAACTTTATACTGTGGAAGACAATTTGAAATAAATTCATGTTCTATAAGAACATTATCCGGTAGTTTAACGTTCAAATGAATTTCAACCTGTTTAATTGAATCATTAACCAAATTTTTTAAATCAACATCACGTGACGCGGTGTCCCTACCGAGCATATGACCACCAACCATAACAGTTAACTTTGTATAGTTAGTAGTATTAGTATTAGTAGCATGACCATCAAACAAAGGTTTACAATTCTTTGTTATATCAGAATCAAAGATAACACCAAGTACTTTTGCCTTATTTGCATTAGACAGTGGAATCAAATAACCAAATCCATGTTTTTGTGATAATAGATCAATATCAGGACAATATATGTTAATCAATAAGATATTTGTTGATTCTAAACAGTTAAACCGTTCATTGTTTAACAACTTTGATAGAATTGATGTATTAACAGTTGAATGAATATGATCAAATGATTCATAATCTTTATTATTTGTACTTAATTCAAATGCATTATCATTATATGTAATGCTATTAACTGTGGTTTGTAATTGAATTGAAACATTTGATGAAGAAGACAATGATTTATATAAAGCATTAGGATATAGACCTAATCCCTTTGGAAATGTAATCATTGGATATCTTTTTAATCTATTCTTAAGATCTATGATATTCATATCATTAGATCCAAATCTCTTTGTATAATCTTGTAACACTGGAGATAGACTATCATTTTCTTTCTTTTTAAACATTGATTTAACCATAGATCTTACAATAGAACCATCTTTTTGTTCCATTTGGAATAATGAAGATAATGTAGTCCTTGCACTAAGTTGATGTATATCTCCAGCATAAATACCATGAAATACACCACTTATGATATTATTTGGTAATGAATGACCAAATCTTCTATTTAAGAATGAATATACAGATTCATCCTCTTTTATAGACTTTGATCTAAATATCTCGGTTAATATACCGGGTATTAAACCTTTACCTAATGAAGATCTTATAAATTTGATAAATGTATTTATATCATTTGGAACTTGAATTAATTCATCCTGGGGAGATAAAAGATATTTCTTATTTGAAATAGAATCTTTGGTAATTACACCAATTTCATCCCTAAGTCCAAATTTAACCAATGTATCAACGATCATTACAGTTCCATCACTTGAACCTCTAAGTGTTCTTGGACCTTTTTCAAAGATCTCATTGATATTATGACCATCTGGATTAGAAACTTTTATTGGTTTAGAATGGATATAACCACCAACTCTATCATTTGATTCAAAGATCTTTATGTTTAAATCTGGACGTAAAGATGAAAGAAAATGAACAAATGATAAACCAGAGACTCCAGATCCAATGACTGCAACTTTGGAACCTCTTGGTAATGACATCTTTGATGAACTGTTATGGTGTTCTATTCAATCAGTTGTATAGTCTTATTAACCAAATTCGTATAAGTATGTGATCTCATGATGAGTTTATACCTCTAATAATAGATGTCTGGATGAATCGACTTGCTAAACGATCAGGTCATGTGACACATAATTATGTAATAATAATCACGTGACAGTATTAGCACATCGGCATTATTAACAGTACCCCTCAGGTATAATTTTGCGGGGAAATTGAAGCCGACACATTTTGTCACATAATCCATTGAACAAGAATTAATAATACCGGTGGTTATATTCAACCGAGGAAGTTATAGTTCATACTTTTTAGTGTGATGCTGATGCATACAAACTATAAACAGTTGATGACACCCCCTCTTGGTTTATCTCAATGTGGAGATATGTTCACTATATAAACTAACAACTCTCCTTAACACTCATCATTATTCTGATATAACTATAACCAAAGCACAAACATAACCATAATGACACATCTAATTGACCTTTTCACACCAGATCAATATACGGATTCAAATGGTCAATTTGACCTTGATAAATTTAGAAAATTCATGCCATTACCTTTTAACAATGATAAACATACCATTAGAATTAAAGATACAGATGATTCAACAATGGGGGTTTCTTCAATATTTAGAAGTTGTCATTTGAATAATTTATCATTGATGGATAAAGTTGCACCACAATTCTCAACCGTATTGGATACTTTTGAATATTCTGCCAAAAAGTATGCAAATAAACCATGTCTTGGTACAAGGTTACCTCTATCAGATGGATCATATGAAGATAAATATACATACAAGACATACGATGAAATTTATAACCAAAGAAATAGAATAGGTTCAGGTATAAGACATCTTGTCAATGGAACAGATGAATATTCTCAGGATGATACATTTGTCGTTTCACTATATAGTGCAAATAGACCAGAATGGGTTGTTTCAATGCTTGCAACCCAAGCATATGGATTAATCTATACAGCGTTATATGATACATTGGGTCCAAGTGCATCGACATATGTTTTAAACTTTACAGAATCTCCAGTTATAATCTGTGCAAGGGATAAAGTTGCCACGTTATTAGAGTTAAAGATTGATAAACGTCATGCTTCTGGAGGTTTACCACATTTGAAGTTTATTGTTACTATGGAACCACTTGATTTGAACAAGGATTGGGGATTGGTTCAAATGGCATCATCAAGAGGTATAAAACTATTAGACTTTAATCAATTGGAAACAATTGGTCAGATCAATCCATTACCAATAATCAAACCATCACCTGATTCAACATTTGGTATATCTTTTACATCAGGTACAACCGGTAACCCAAAAGGTGTTGAAATAACTCATAAGATGGGTGCATCATATTCTGCATTTACACTATCTGCTATACCAATGGCTCAACTCTCAAATGATGAACAACTAAGATCTTTTTCATTTTTACCATTAGCACATATATATGAAGTGTTTAGTGTTGTTATGCAATTATTTCAAGGTTGTTCAATTGCATTTGCACCGGATCCATCACCTTCTAAATTGATTGAAAACTTGGTTATTGTTCAACCTCATATAGTTGCATTGGTTCCAAGGGTTTATACCAAGATTGAAGCTGTATTAAAGGATAAATTATCAAATTCCTTTGTCGGTAGACAAATATTAAAAGCTATTGAATCCAAGATTCATAATTCAACTGATGATGGGTTATCAAGTTCATTAATCCTTGATTCCATAATCCTAAAGGGAATAAGACATAAATTGGGGTTTGGTAGTTGTGTCATTATGATCTCTGGATCTGCTCCAATAAGTGCAGAAACTGTTAATTTCCTAAGGGCAACTTTAAACAGTGGATTTGCACAAGGTTATGGATTAACAGAGACAACATCTGGATTTGTCATTTCTTCACCTTTTGAAAAAGAGATTACATGTGGACCAACAGGTCCAACGATGGATATTAGACTAAGGGCATTACCAGAGATGCAATACCATACACATGACCCTCAGGGTGTTGAATTGGATGAACCACAAGGTGAATTGTTACTACGTGGTGCACAGGTGTTTCCAAGGTATTTTAAAAATCCAATGGCAACATCAGATGCATTTGACCAAGATGGATGGTTTAAAACTGGTGATGTTGCCAAGATTGATAACCATGGACGATTGTTGATCATTGATCGTGTTAAGAATTTTTTCAAATTGGCACAAGGTGAATATATAACACCAGAAAGAATTGAAAATACATATCTTTCAGTATGTCCATTTTTAAACCAATTATATGTCCATGGAGATTCATTAAAGACATATCTTGTTGCAATTGCCGGTATTGATCCTGATTCATTCAAGGGTTATTTGTCACGTCATAAAAGGACACATCATCTTGCCAAATTGGATATTGAAGAGATCTTGGATAAGGTTAACAATTCTTCAGATTTGAAAAAAAAGGTTTTATTGGAGATGGAATTGCATGTTAAAGATGAAGGACTTCAAGGATTTGAAAAGTTGCACAATTTAGAGCTTAGAGTTGAACCTTTAAAGATCTCTGATGAAACAATCACACCAACGTTAAAGATTAAGAGAAATGTTGCTTCAAAGTTTTATAAAGATTTATTTGTCAAGTTGTACAGTGAGGGTTCATTGTTGAAGTCGAATAAGTTGTAATTGTATAGTTCCTTATACGTATTGTACGTAATGTTTTGATTTGATGTAAGTAATTTTGATTACGTAATATCTTGATGTTGTATAAATATCTGATAAAATCCAACAATTCAACCTCAGCGGCTAATCAAACACCATAAACAAATCCAAATGACACATAAGGATGATCTCTATTCAATCACAGATAAGACATTTGATCTTTCATTGGATGAACCATTGAACGATTTATCATCAACCGCTGTGGATTTAACCATAAAATCTAATTCAATCTTGGATAATGAGTTTGATCAACATATACATCATAACAAGAAGAATAATAATGAATCAAGAAGAGTTTCAAAGTCTAAACAAACAGCTTATGAATTAGATGAATCGATTGATAAGGATACACAAATTTTAAACAAATTATACAAGATACTTGATACGTTGAGTGAGATTAGTGGTAATTCAATGGAATTACATAACGATAATGAACAATTAGATGTATTAAAACTAATTGAATTGATTGTCAAATTGAGTGAATCTTGTAATTTTAAATTAAAATTCATATCAAAGAACTATAGCTTTTTAGAAGGTTTATACGATACAATTAGAAAACAATTGGAATTAAAGGATAAAGAATTGAATAAATCAGATTTAAAGATTGTTCAATTGGAAAAAGATATCGATTTGTTAAAAGAAAAGATTATGAATATACAGAATGATCATAGTGTCAATAAAGTTATATCAAATAATTACAAATCAACTCAAAATGATAATACAAAAGATAAAGCTTTACAAGAGATCATTGAACAACAATCTCAAGAGATTAAACAGTATAAACAATTCATCAAACAACTAATGGAGCGTTAATCATACCATTACATTGAATTGAATAACGAGATAGCTAATGCTAGAATATTAGAGATCATATGCATCAGCCATTCATTATACTAATTATTACTATTACTATTATCTGTCGATGTCCGTATGTGCATATATTTTGATTTCATTAACTTTAATTTAATTAACAATTGTCCGGATAAAGCTGTGCATTTGACAACGATCATATTAACATCTTATCATAAACTGTTAAAATATAGTCAATATGATGGTCTAGCCTTAGCTATAATACAGTTATTCAGCTATAATGTTACGACACTTCATAATCTCACCACTAGATCATGGAACTCTTAAGTCCGTTATATATACTGAGATCATGCTATAACTGGTTAGTATTTAGACATGCGGAAGCACAATGTTAAGATTATCAGCTGACTTCTAAACCACAGTGTTATTAATCATCCGGAAAAACTAACGCGAAATTAGACGCGGTTTTCGGAAAAACTATCAGCCCCAGCCACAGGGAGGCAAATTTTTTTAATTTTGCTGCAATTATGACGTTGTTTCTTTTTGAAAGGAATATAAATTTATAAAATTGGCACGGGTTGAAATCAGGGTTCTGACACCAATGATTTTTTTTCTTTGAATCACCACGTTATGCCACATTTATAAAATTAAATTTCTGCTTTAGGTCTATACCAAAAGAATTACTTCAACAAAGCTAACAGCACTCGGTCTAGATATATAGACATAGACATCTGATCAGTACAATGGATCATAACACTGTGATCAACAAACTACAACGGTTAAACACAAATGAATCCACAACTGATTCAATCTTTTCACGGCAAGGATCTTCAACTTCAGTTGCAACAACTGTACCATCTCCAAGAGTTTTATCAAAATCGTTATCATTTACCAAGATTCATGAAGATGATCATCATAACAATAACAATGAACTAAGTATTGATTCATTACAACGGGCATTAGAAGATTTAAAATCAAATGATAATTTATTAATAGATCAAATTAATCAATCATTTTCCAAAAGAATCACAACAACTCCACTAAATGAATCAATTTTACAATCAAGTTGGTGTATAATATTAGTTGGATTACCAGCCACGGGGAAATCTTCAATCTGTCTTAATTTGATAAATGATATAAC
>JAJLRR010000096.1:0-21025 GCA_030567175.1 Williopsis lachancei
TCATTGAGTGTCATTGAGTGTCTATACTCTTTGATAAACTTGATGGACGTCCTGTAATTAGTAAAGTTGTGATACATGAATACAATATATACAAGACCTTATGAGTAGAAACATTTTGTTTATCTAATCGTCCAGCTGATGTAGTTTCGCTTGAGTTACAAACTCTAATTCTAGCAGCTACATCGATATTATTGCAGGCTGTTGAGCTATACGAGAGCCCTGGACGTAAACTTGACACGAGCGACGTGTACTATTTCAATGAAAGTGAGTATGCATTACAAGCTTCCAATAAATAAAATAGCTGTTAATTTAAAATCAATGATTCCCTAAATAGCTGGATTCTGAAATTGACGATGTGTTGTATATATATCCGATTAATGTCACTGCGCCGATAAAGTGTACAGTGAACCCCATGTCCTGTGCCTTGAATGAATATGATATGATGTTAATGGACTCTTTTATTGACATATGTGGTAAAAATCACAATTTGTTCTTTTGGTCACGAACAACAGTACACTTAATCAAACCATTTGGATGTGGAGATGGATAAAATAGTTCATTGTCGTTAGAAAGGCCTTTCCAAGATAAGTCGAAGAGAAAGTAATGCTTATTTGGTAAAGAATATGTAACAGACTCCACAACTGTGGCTTGCTTCAAAATATCTGTGGCCATGTTAAACATAGTACCTTGGACAGAAGGTGAGTTTTCAACAGCGAAAGTTTTGAGGGTGATTTCTCTAGCTGTTCTATATACCTTATCGAAGACTCCTGATTCAGCCTGTTTGAAGATATCACGAATTGTTCCAAGCTTCTTGGAGTCAAATGACCAAGTGGCATAGACATCAGTAGAGAGAATTCTATCGGTGGTAGCTTTCAAGGTTGTAAAGTCACACTTGTTGTAGCCGTAAAACATGGAGCCTGTTGACTTCAAGACCGTCAAGTCTTTGATAGAAGAAGAAAGCTTATAGTCGCCGGATCTTTTGTAGTACAAGTCAGTGATTCTCTTCTCAGGGCCTTCATGAATGAAGGAATGATCATGCAATTTGCCATCAACTTCATATTTGACCCATCTGTCTTGAATAATCTTGATGGTAACAGCAGAGACATGGGCGTATTTATCGACAAAATGGGTAGCCACTTTGGCGGCAAAGCGCTCAATAGGCCAGACCTCTGTAGTTTTAGCAAGCACCAAGATTGTGTTCTTCACTGTGTCTGTTGGGACAATAGCTGAGTTATCGGCATCGGTATATGAACGATCAAAGCCACCTTCCAAAAGACAGAGAACAGTAGCCTCCATGATTTCCTGCTTCTTAGGATTTTGTGGGTCCTTCTTCACTTTGAGAAACTTGACATTATCCTTTCCATAGATTGACGACGAGAGAGTTGAGTATGACATGTTGTGATTGGTTTTGTGCTAATGATTCTTGTTGAATTACAAACCTAGTAAAGACTTGAAAACAATCGTATCTACTTGAACCCTATATATATACATTTATATATCCAACAACTGTCAGAATTTCTTATCAGCTCATCGAATGATTTGCTGTTAAGGTTGCAACTGCCCTTTCCCAAAACAGCATGGTTATGTGTGTCTGCCCTGTGCCGTCGGTTTTGGCCGGCCGCCTTTTGTTACTATTGTATACTCTATTAGCCCCTTCCTACAATTACGGGAGAACGCCGGTATGGAGCTCAAAGGAATAAAGACAGCAAGGCAAGGCTCTATTGCCAGGTAGTTTCAGATAAAGACATCATACGATTTGATTACTGGGCTTAATTGGCAGATCGACGTTAGGACGTATCATGTATGGGGGAAATGGCACAGTTCACCGTGCAAGGTACTTATGTTGGAATAAGGGTAGATGTACGCGTTATGATCGCGCTACCTGTTAAGTATGGCGCACCAAAATATATCCAGGCAACTTCGAACATCGCGCATGAGTATTTCGACCTGTTTTAAAGCTCAAACACAACATTGAAACGTTCAATCAAAATATGTGGTGTTCTCGCAGAGCTCTCCATACAACTCAGCATGTATGGCCATGCAGCTACGGCAAACGGTTTCATCATAGCAAAGACAGTTCATTGCCCGCGAACATATCTCACAGGTCTGCATCGACTATATACGCTCTATCGACTCATCTGGCACGTTCAGCTATTGGAGTGATACGCATATCAGGGCCCCAATCAGCTAATATATTGCAACAGCTAACACACAAACCACTTCCGATACCAAGAACGGCCTCTGTACGAAGACTGTATTCTCCTGGAAGCCAGAAGATACTAGATGAGGCGTTAACAATATTTTTCAGAGGTCCAAAGACATATACTGGTGAAGATCTTGTTGAACTACATGTGCACGGCGGCACAGCTGTGATCCAATCGGTACTTGCAGCTCTATCCAAACTACATACAAGGGATGCTCCTGTGCGATACGCAGAGGCTGGTGAGTTCAGCAGAAGGGCATTTGCAAATGGAAGGTTTGATCTGACTGAGATTGAAGGAATCCGTGAATTGATCGATGCTGAAACCGAAAGTGCAAGGGTAGCTGCAGTGAACAGTGCGACAGGATCGAATAAACAACTATATCAGCACTGGAGAAAGACTCTTCTCAAAGATGTTGGTATGCTAACTGCTATAATAGACTTTGCGGAGGATACTGAAATTGAAGATATACAAGATATTTACAACTCAGTGTCAACTGACATCGAAACTTTGAAGCAGGAAATCATAAGCTTCCTTGAGCGAGGAGAGAAGTCTGAGGTTTTACTCAAAGGCCTTAAGGTCGTGCTACTGGGTCCTCCAAATGCTGGAAAGAGCTCTGTTTTGAACAAACTTGCAAGTACCGATGCTGCTATTGTTAGTGATATAGCAGGAACAACAAGGGATATGATAAACGTGCCATTGGATTTCATGGGCTACAAAGTTGTGATTTCTGATACGGCAGGGATTAGAGATGTGTCAGCAGTTGATGCGATTGAGCTCGAAGGTATTCGGAGAGCCAAGTTATTCGCTGGGCAAAGTGATATGGTGTTAGTTGTCCTTCCTATCACTGATGCGGGAGTTATAGATGAAAATCTCAGAAGCCATATAAAGGAATTGAGTAATTCAAAGCCCGTCACGGTCATTTTGAACAAATGTGACCTGATTGGCGCAAATGACATCACGTCGGCTGTCTCCATGTTTGCAGAGAAGCTCGATCTCTCCACTGATTGCTTCACCGCAGTTTCGTGCCTTCGGGAAATTGGATTGGAGCATCTACGATATGCTCTTGTCCAAAACTTCAAAAGAATTTCATTAACAGAAAACTCTGATCCTATCATTGTGACAAATCGTGTACGCGATATTTTGCGGTACGACGTTCTAGCGGGGTTTGAAGAATTCAGAAGATACCGTGATATGGATGATGTTGTCATTGCTACTGATAGCTTGCAACAGTCAATTGACGGCATAGGCAAAATTACAGGCGAAACTATAGGTATTGAAGAAGTGCTGGGCGTAGTATTTTCAAGCTTCTGCGTTGGAAAATAAAGTTGAACTAGCTGCAAATGACGATTATAGAAACTGTTAAAATATTATGCTAGATTGCTGCCAAGCTTGAGTCGGTCTTTTGCTGTTTGTGCGCTATAAGAAATCTGCCGTGTAGTCAGAACGAAATCAGACATTGATCAGTGATCTCGTCTAATGTAATAATATTTGACATTAAAATGTACATGACGTATACTAGTGTACATGGACTTACATACCAAAGTTTGATACCGGCGACGTAAGTAAAGGTGAAGACCCTAGCATATATAATCAACCTGCAATATTTAAATTTTATATTAATGTAAGCATTAAGCCGCTTAATATTTAATTAAGACGACGTACTGCAAATTACGTTGACTAATCATAATATAATTTCGTCACCAGCTAGTCGACCTACAAGCTAATTATATTGCAAGTTGTATCCTGCACACTAGTCGACGTCGTTCGATCAAAGAATGTATAATATATATTTATAACACTAGCTAGCTAGACGTACTGATTTATTAATAGTTATTATACATTACGGAATTCGACATTATTCACTTGTAGTATTCTGTAAACGCGGTCAGATTTTATGACGGTTCATTCGTCGCAATACTGACACATAGCAGCCCAACCACTGCGATCTTACACTAGCTGTCAGTTCGAATAATAAGATAGGAGAAAAATATATAGCAGTAACTTCTATATTTTTATTTTTGACATTTTTCGCGGAAATTTCTTAGTTTGGAAGTCAACGAGTAAACCAGAATTTTGTGATTTAACTTTAGTCGTGCTCATCAAAAAAATACCGAGCAAAAAGTTGAATGTACCTTAAATATGTACCTATGCAACAAAGGATAACGGCTTCAGAGGCTTACACCAACAAACACAATGAGCTTGTATGCAAGAGTTCCAGTGAGACGTATACACACTAGCCGTGCTACATATGGATTCATGGATTGGTTCAAGATGAAGAAAGATCTCGAAAAGAAACCAAAAGCTGAAAACGTCGATTCTGTCATCGCCAAAGCAGAAGAAGGCGAGGTTGTCATGCCGAAGGTGGACAAGATCATCTTCATTGGAAAAGCCACCAACAGAAATGATACACGTCCTCTAGAAGAGAGACTAAACGGCTTTTCCATAAAGCACTGGATTAGTAGGAAGAAAATTACCGACCCATCCAAGTACCAGGAATTGATCATCAGTGAATACAACAAACTCACCAAAAAACAGGTAACACAACTGAGCGACGTTGATCTTACGAACCTTAACACAAGATTCCAAGTGACTAAGCAAGTACAATCGCAGTCCGGCCATCTGATTCCTGACACGATTCTCACTAAAGCCACAAATGGTGAAGTATTATTGGATGGATTTACATCAGCTTCTCGCAAGGCTGCGAAGGAGTATCTATCAATAGACCAGATTCAAGTGACGAGTGGCAACGTTTATTTGCAACCATCTGTGACCAGCAAGGAAAGAAAGGCTAAATTCAGAAAACTGTTAAAGGATGCTAAGCAAGCACAGGAGGATAAGACTGAAGAACTTCTCAGAGGTGTAAGAGCTTAAAGTCGGTTGATAAATTGTACATATAAAATTTTCTATTGACCTGTTAATAACAATATCATGATTTGTCGTTCGTAAAATGCATTTTTGAATCTTTTTTTTCCTTCATTGTAATCTATATACGTATTCGTCATTGATTGTTTTGTATCGGACCCATGGGAATGACGTATATTCCAAGATGTCCTCTGTGATGCTGAGATACTCTAATTTCAAAGAGCTAAAAGTGAGATCGGGGAGCTCGAACTCGATCTTGATCTCTGTACTTCTCGGAGGATTGCTTCTGATCGAATCCTCATCAATGATGGCCTTGATCTTGTCAAATCTTGGATGCAAAATTTTGGGAGGAGGATCCATCCCAAGAGATTTGACCTCTATCACGTCTGTCTTCAATTGAAACTGCGAAAACATTGTATACGTCCTTTGTCCCCCAAGACTTCCTAAGTTCCATACTATACAATCCTCATCAAACTTGTAACTAACTTTCCCAATTTTCGTCTTAAAACGTGGCATAACACTAAAGTCGACATCATACGTTTGAAGATCTATAGGTAGCTTCACTAGAAGATATGAAAGCGAAGCTCTGAGCTTGAAGTTTGTTTTGATTGTTAATTTGGTAAACAGCTTCTCGTCTCTCATTTCAAAATTATGTTCCAGAACTTCCACGATGGGTGAGGTTTTTATGTTCAGAGTATAGTGACAAAGCTCGAATTTGCCATCTGGTGGCGTGAAAGAGACGATTCTCTCACTTGAGAACTTCGGTAGCTCTACACACTGGTGGAACTGAAGCTTCTTGAAAAATGTGCTGTTTTCGGTATCAATCAATTTGTTCAACCCGAGCCTCAGTACGGGCATTCCCGAGAGATAGCATTTGATATTTATAGATCCTTGTATCTCATGTCGTACAACTTTGGCTCTTGCGTCTACACAGAGTGCAATCTTCTCGACGACGTCCACAAATAGTTCATTCTTCTTGTAGAATATACCTCTAGGTCTCCAACTCACAGAGTTGGTGGTGGTTTTCAAAATACTAGAGTTGACGTATCCAACGTCATCCGTCTGCTCATTCTGTTGCACCTCCAGTTTTATCACATCTTTCAAAATTGGAACATCGGTGAGCTGTGGAATGCCACAATCCATCATCTCGTCGAAGAGCTCATATATCAGATCAAAATTATCTGTAATAAGCTCTTTATGTAGATCTCCGGTATTAAAGTAGCTGATTAAGATATCCTTAAATTTGTGAAGAAAGCTAAAGGATGTCATCACATTAGCATGGTCATAGTAAAAGACACATAATATTATTAGATCATTGTGCTTGATATATGCGAAATGGATCCCTTCAACGCTGATAACAGGACTATCGTCGTTCTCTATGGCTTTGCAGAACGCAGTTATGACATCCTCGAACGGCCGGAGATCGTTCGTATACGTCCTGCTAATCAGGCAGCTCGCCGATCTATCAAGAATGGCAATAGCATCCATGTGTGGTGTTCCAATGGTGTGAGTGTACTAGGAATAGCGTTCAGAATTTGTACCATGTTCAAACTGCCGTGGTGTAACTTCCCGTGTTCTTTTGGATCTGGCGCGCTAAGATCAACAACAATTAGAAAATCAAAACACAACCTCTGCAAACAGCTTAAAACAAACTTGGAAACAAAGCTGTCCGTCCACCTCCATAACTAATTAGAGACTCAATCAGCTCAAATGTCCAATCCATATGCTGTGCTTAAAGGCACAGCGCAGCTGCCTCAAATCGATAAAAAGAATCAAGCCAAAATGGGCAAATCAATGCAACGAAGAATGTCCATCCACCATACCGATGACAGCATTCTTCGAGGCCTACAAGGACCAGCGCCTGCGCTCCCGACTCAATTGCTCGAACAGTACAATGGTAGCTCGAACCTGAGCTCTTTGAACGGAATCAATCAGTCCTCTGCTGCTGCTTCAAGAGCGGAACCCTCTCATAAACCACCCAGATCTCGCGATATTATGAACTTGCACGACCCTCAGGTCATCAAGATGTTGAGTGATCCGGGATTCAACGCAGAGCAATTCATCGCATCAAGGCTATCCGATGCTACTGCAAGTGATATCGAGAAATTCAATGTCCAATTGGAAGCATTGAACAATAAGGTCCATAGTGACATGAAAGCGACTGCAATGGAGACTTATGAGCGGTTACGTACCGTTTCAAAAGAGGCCTCCAACACTTCAGCTGAAATAAAGTTCTTGCGAAATGCTATTAATGAGCTCAGTGACATCACAGGTCAGATGAAGGAGTCTGCTGAAAAGACTGTTCAATTGGAACTAGAGCTCCAAAATGAGATCACAAAATCCAACTCAAAGAAGAAGTCCAGGGCAAAAGATAGAAGTAGCATACTAGTCCTGGAGAAAATGTGGGCCACCGAGATGAACTCCCTTTTCAAACATGTCGAAGGTGCTCAGAAATACATCTCTGCGATTCCTGGGCGACACATTATCGCTGAAAGTGGAAGATGGTACGAACTGAACGCTGCGACTTTCAAGACTCTTCAGCCAGCTCACATATTTTTACTCAATGATTTGATCTTGATCGCTACCAGGAAACGGAAATCACAGAAGCAGGTTGAAAATCAACAGCAGATCCTAGTCGCTGTGCAATGCTGGCCATTGAGAGAGGTTCAACTCACGGAACTAAAACAACAGACTTCTGGGTCGGATGCATATGCGATCAACATCGCATACAACTCCCTGAGTTATGTGTATCAAACAGATCGGATCGATCACTATAAAAAGATATTGGGAGGTTACAAAAAGGCTCGAAATGAGCTACGAGATATATCTGAGGCCGAAAACATGAAGCAAAGACAACTAAGGGACTCGATGAATCTTCTTGCCCTTGCAGAAAACGGGTCTGTTGGTAGTCAAAATAAAAGACAGAGCCACAGTAGAAACTCACAACTCCTGCTTCATGATCTTAGCACAAGAATGCATAGTCGCTCCAGAAGCTTGGACAATTCGAATGTACTGCGTACTCTTAAAGCCATTGATAGTCGTGTTGATGACGTCGACATGAAGATTTTCCACGAAGAGTACAAACAGGCAGTGGCCTCTCTGAAGGACATATCCACTGAGCTCTCTGTGCTTAAAGGAAGCTGTAATGAAAACGAGAAAATGCTTCTCAATGTCATCAACTTGAAAATAGAAACAAAAAAAGATGAAGTACTGAGGCTACTTATCAAGTCTATGCGCAATCCGAATTTCTCTTCAGCAGATATGGAAAAGACTATATTGGCACTAGCTGAACTGGGACAGATAGATATAGCCAAGGCTCTCTTTCTCAATAACAGGTCAGCATATATGGCATCGCTCATAAACAAAGTTCCTCAGGAAAGAGCTATGGATGGAACTCTGAGGGTTTCCGATTATATTGTGGCACTATCCATTGTGAAATTTCAAAATATAAAGAATGCTATAGACCTTTATAAGAGATTATTTTCAGGAGACTACCAATCTCAAAGCTATCTGGTGGCTTGGGGTAGTGAGGAAACAAAATCACATATTCGATATCTTCAAGAGACCATACAAAATGTCAAGTTTACAGGGACGCAACTGCAGAGTTCTGTTCTCGTTATTCATAGGCAAGTGGAATCCTTGAAAGAAAGTGGTTTAGATGTCGGGTATCTAGTCGAGGACTTCTACAAGTCAATTGATGTCGACTGAATTCAACCATCGGGGTTTATCATCATGTGCGAACAAATTCAAAGATAGACTCAACTAATATACATGCTTTGTTATAATGAATATGCATTTATTTTAGTGGTTTCTAGAATTAAGCTAAATCTATTTATAAGTACAAACTTTAACCTTGATAACGCTACAATCCCAAATCATTTTCTATTGATTGGATAATATCACTTCTTTTGTGTATCATCTCAGTCTCTTCCTTAAGTTTCTCTTCCCAATCTTCATAGAGAGTCTTGTTTACATCCAGAAGAGCTAGTCTGATTTTCTCGAAGAGATCCAGCTTGAATTGTTCCATTGCAGTTAGCCAATCTTTTGATATTCTGTTAAACCCGATGGCAATACCCAGAGATGCGAGTCCGTACATTGAGTGTGAAGTAAAGCCATACAAAACTTCCCCAAAAATTGCTAATATGATCAATGGTGCCTGGACTCCGAGTGTATTCTTCATCACTGTTTTTACAGCTTTGTTTTGTAGAGTTACTAGATCCTCCTGGATGACCTTTCTCTTTAGTATTGACAGCTGATTATGGTCAAGACTGTCTATCTTGGAGCGAAAGTCGTGCTTGTTATCACTCTGAAAGCTTGTGAATCCGTCTATTTGTCCCTTGACATAGCTATAGCTTTTTAACGAGTCCTTCAGGATACCTTCCTGAATCATTTCTGCCATTAAGGCTTGAACATCGTCGGCTCTATAGTACAGACTCCACCAGGGTAGATTCTTTCTTTCGTATTCATTAACAAGCCGCTTGAACTTGGTCTGGAACTCCTTGTGTGACTCTTCGTCCCATTCCGCTATGAACTTTCTGATCTTGGAATCTCTTTCAGTCAGCTCAGCGAGTGTCATTGAATGAGCCATATTTTGTTCAACTAGGTTCTTCCTCACAGAGTTATAAAGCTTAGAGACAATAGTATAAGGTTCCGATATTTGTTCGATTGTTCTTATAAACTTGGCAGTATGAGAAGTTGTGTACAGTTGTGTATAAAAGGACGCGTTCTGTGGCGATTCTATGAGTAGATCAACACCTTTTTCAGCATTCAGAGAGCATAGTTCATTATGTGTGAGAGCCAGGGGGGTTGGGCCACCAGTATGCGAGTCATCTGGAATAACATCACGGTATGAATAAACTGGCCAGTTTTGGATCTCTAATGGCACTGAGTCCTGAAATGACACATAACAATGGCAGCGATCGTCACCATTAGTCGACGCTTTACCGCCAAATTCCACAAATTCTAGATTGTGAGAGCCTAGAAACGGTGATGGGATATTGAAGACAGATCCCGACTTCTCGAATTTGTCGCTGAACTTGATCGTTATATCTTGATCTTGTATCCTCTTTTTGAATTGGTGATACCACGTTTGATCAGAAGCAAATGGATCTGCTAAGATTGAGTTCAAAAGAGAGGTTCTGGATCCTATAAGCCCAATCCTAATAGGGCTATCAGGGAACTTCAGCATATTCGAAAGGATTTCAATCTTCCCATATAATCCATGTTTATCTTCATACAGCGCACGGGCTCTCTGGAGGTTGATGATTGGGTCACTGGGAAGCTCACCTGCTTTCCCTGATATACACCTCCGCGATACCCTGGAAATGGGCCATAGTACCCTTGCCTGGTTCACAGGATTACTCAGTGAGAACATCGATGGGTGGAATGTTTTCTAAGCCTTTTGGTTTGATGAAATTGTTGGCCCGAATTGCTCCTGCAAATGCATACGCTGTTTTGGTGATCTACCTCCATATTTTATTGTTGAACTAATTACAATCTGTAAGTTCTCGCAAATGTTAATGTCACAAGCTTAAGCCCTAGCTGCTGTCGATGCCATCTCATTAGTACAAGGCTTAAATATGGATATTTTTCCAGTGGAATTTCAAATATTGTGCCAAAACGCGCTATTCGGCAACCACATACTGTTGATTCCGCATATTCGCGCCAAAATCATGATATTCTGTCTTCATTTGCAAGATAATTGCCCAATATGGTAAGTACCAGTTGAGCCGCAAGTAACGCTTTATGACATTTTTACATGTGATCATGAAGAACAAGAGGTAAAAAGTTTTGATAAAGGGAGGAGAGAACAAGTTGGTAAGTTTGAATGATATTACTTTGAAAGTGCCATTAGAAGTACATATACCCTTGTACAGAGTTCGACGGATACCAGTTCAGTATAGGGGCTGCTGATATTTCTGGAGACAGCAAAGGTACTTGCTATCGCTGCATCAAACCCATCTCGATAAAAGAGAAATCAAATTTAAAGAGAGGATCACCAGAGACCCATAGGGATTGCCTTAGCTGCTCTATTCAATAAGCCGGTTAACGTTAAGGATCCTCCCAAAATGGAACAATGCGGGAAAGAGGCTGGTCATTTCAGCGCTGGGAAGTCTCGCGAGTTAGGTGAAAGTTCCGATGTCATCAAATCAGAGACAGAAGTACGGCCGCTTGCTTTTACAAGAAACAGAGAACAGATGGCCCTGGAAGCACTTGGCCAGCTGAGAAATAGTGGACCATCTAACACTCTCTCGCATAATGAGGTATTATACCAGAATAGTACTGATGATGTCGTGGGTGACCGATTAGATAGCGACGATGGAAATGATAATGATGATGACGACCAGTTTTACGACACTCGTTCTACCATACCCAGCAGTCGAAGACTGTATAATAACCTGAGGAACCACCCAATAGTCAATTCTGCAGTGCAGGTCTACAAGTCAAATAAACCAGCTTTGAAATATGGAGTTGAGATCGTAGAGAAGGCTACTCAACCGGTGGTGAGTATTATTGAAGAGACAAGAGAAGATTGGAGACGTAAGAAGAGATTGAATAAAGCAAACGCGATGTTTCCGGATGAAGCCAAAGTTGACTTATCATCGGCATCTGTGATCCATCCATCTACTAAAAGGCAGAAACTGCCATCGCTCTCAGAAGCTTTGTCTATCGGTAACAAGAATTGGAATGAGCTCAGTCTGAACATGTCAATCGAGTCCAAAAAGAGACTGCAAACTTGCTTGCAACTGTTGATTCTCGCCAACAACCAATTGTCATCCAAAGTTACTCACTTGCAGGAACTTGTTGCTAAAGAACAGGAATTACTGATGAAGAAGACCAGCGCTGACACACAGTCCGCCGATGAGGAGGATGATAACAAGTCGACCACAGAAGACATATACCATGACGCAACTGAAGAAATGAGCGCAGCTGACGAAATAAAATACGAAATCGTAAGTACCGTGAAGAAAATTGTTTCGTTTATTTCAAAATATGGAGGTAACTCGTTACCAGAACCTGCAAGAACAGATGTTAGAGAAGAACTGTTGAAACTGCCCAGCAGGTGGGCATCGCAGGCCTCTAATTCAATGTTCAACTATAACACGAATGCGAAAGTCTTGGTCCTGGCAAATGACTCTCTGGATATGGTAAGCTCGGTTATGTCAGTGTTCGACGAAACTTTGAATAAAGCGGAGTATTGGGTCAGACAAAAGCATGCAAAACAGTTGACTAAGCAAGCTATCCTGAACAGCACAATGAAGAGAAGAGAGGCCGAAGCTGAATCTGGCGCACTTAGAGACGAATTAGGTGAAGCTAGTGATAATGACCTAGGCGAGTGATGCGCTTTGCTGTACGACTGTTATATATGGCTGGTTCATATAATGAGCGTTTTTAATGTATACATATCACTACTTTACGATTTTGGTTTGTATCTAATGTTTCGAATGACATATATTGAAAACACTTTGACATATGTGTATCGTCATTCTGTGTTGGAGAGTGGTGATAGCTTCACAGGAGCGAAAATTGTTAGAACAGAAGCCTCCTAGTGAAAGATTTACACACTATGGATCTGGAGCGTAATTCAAAACGTAGTCGGATGTAAAAAGGCATATATAATGATACTCCGCGTGCAGAATAATTTGTTGTCAGTCATCAGAATATACCATCTCTGATTCTTTGAACTATCAGTGAGAATTTCAACTTTGAAGAGCCTTGAGCCTCTCCCTCATCTCGTTGAGGACATGATCGTCCTCCTCTTCCACTTCCGGTTCAGGTTCAGGTTCTTCAATCTTGGTACTTGGAATGTCATTGACCTTATTAAACTTTTCTGTTGTAAACTGTGAGACAATTTTATTCACCTCTTCGTCGACTTCTTCATCCTCCTCGATGTTATCGGCTTCATCTATCATGTCTAGGGTGTCGCCCATCATCTCATTTATAATTCCGCTCTTCACTAGTTCTTGCTCAAGCTCTCTCATGGTTCCAGTTAGCTGTGGAAGTCTAACAAGGCTATTAACTTCGTGCATTATCGATGATGATTTCATCATATTCTGCTGTAGCTTGAGCATCCCGAAGCTTTCTTCTATTTGCATAGCTACGCTATCTAACTGGGCTTTAGATTTATAGAGTCTGGTTTTTTGTTTCTTGATGCCGTACAGTTCACGTGCATATATCCTTGTGCTCTGTATATCGTTCTTCTTTGCACTTTGCTTGATCAGTGTCTCTGTCTTCTTCTCTAGTGTGCTTATCTCACGGATGCTTTTCTCCAATTGTCTAGCATTGCGGCGAGTAAGTTGTTTGATTTTACGATGCTGAGCTCTGTCAGTATAATGAGCCATTCATGAGATTGTGTGATAGTTTACTCACTTGTTCCTTAGGGTCTGGACCCCATATAGCTTTCTTAATATAGTCCATCTCTTCGTGTTAGTTGTTCTCTTCGCCCTTTCTAGGGGCTTGGCTCCACAATCAGTAGTTACAAGCTTACGATTATAATTAAAGTACATCAACAAAATGTGTGCTTATCTAAGCTGTAATATGCAATATTTCCGGCCAGCACTCGCGGCCGCATGTTCAACTGAGAAGTTTAGAATATCAACGCCCTAGGCTAGAATATTCTCATCAAGATAACGTCTCAGGTAGACATATTGCGGTACATTGTTCTAGCATAGCTCTTATTATGAGTGTGGCAGGAAATTATCAGCTGATTGAATCGGCTCTGAGCTCCATTCGTGATACCTATGAGCAGGATGGTGAAGCAACTGTGAAACAGCTCGAGGCCATTAGGCAGGCAAATACAAGCGCTACAGTGCGATACATAAAGAAGGAAGAAGAACTGAAAAAGCTCGTTAAGAAAGCGGATGCTGTATCAGCTAATCGTGAGTTACAACGATCTCATAATGGCTACAATTTGGTACTAATATTAAAGTGAAGTTGAGGAGATCGCTGAGGTAGATCGGTCCTTGGCCTTTGTGGAGGCACGTTTAGAGGCCATTGAGCAGCTAGTGGATGAACTCTCCCTGTTGACCGCCGAATGGTGAAATTATTGCGATGGCTGAGGCTTCTTTCTCTGTGCTGTAAAAGAAGTCTTTGTAGGGCGAGCAGATGGTCCCTTTGGTTCGTGATTTCTATATAGCCAAGGGTGCAGTTTCAATGAGTGTGAGCTGGGCGGCTAATTGCATTCTTATTAAACTGATAACCAAAAATCTTTTTTTGGTATAATTCATAAACAAACACCAAAGAAGGTCAATTCTCTATATACAATGAGGTGGAAGTTTGTCATGGGCCTGAGCTTGATGCTCGCGCTGGCAAGCTGTGACGACCTATCAGATTTTATGGCAGCAGGTGACTCTGACCCTGAGCTACTCTCGATCATGGAATCCTGGGACAAAGTATCCTCGTACTTTGACCCGCAAGACTTGATGAATCTTTCTAATATGGATCTAGAAGAATTGAACTATTTCGAGGCAATGACAGAAGAAGATATCGACAGTGAGTTATCAAAGCTTCATGACGGATTAGAAGCCATTTACGAAAAATTATTGAAGTTTGCAAAGGCGCTCACCACTCTTACGCCTGACCGTATGTTGAGTATGGCTGAGCGGCTAATTCAAGATGAGAATTCTTACAATAAAGTACTCCACGGAAGCTACATACGCTCGCCGAAGATCGACATTGTTGATTCCCAGCACGCTAATGCAGATGGCGATATTGAAGACAACAGTCAATATATATACAATTCAGCCAAAAAATTTGAAACGGAAGATTACTTTGACCATAGCGTTGACGCTGAGGTTTCGAATAGGAATTTGGAACTATTAGCAGAGCTTTTAGGCATAACTTTTGACAAAGATGATGACGATGATGAAGAAGACCAGGACTATGAATATACTGATGTCCTTGATACTTTAAACAACGTGGACCCTGAGGAGGAAATGGATGATGACAGCCGCAGTGATGAAGACTTGCTGCTCTACGATGATCGTTTCCATGGCATTTCCGATGAGTCAAGTGATGAGTTTGCGAAACTGATTGCTGACGATGTCGATAGTCCAATCGATCATCTTTTTCATGGTACTGAAGACGATAATGAGGGGTATGAAACTACTCATATCTACGATGATGAGGATTGCACTTCAGATATTGCTCCTGCTCTCAACAGCAGCAGGAGCTCTGATGTCATCACTTCTCATGACTCTTCAGAGCTTGACTTCGACTTTGAAGCTTTTGCATTTGGCAGTAATATCCTTAAGAAGATCAAGAAGAAAATCAGAAAGAAAAAACGTAAAATCATGCTTCTTGTCAAGCTCATAAAGCTTAAAAAGATAATTAAGAAAAAGAGAGTTATAATATGTCTTAAGATCATGAAACTTATAGAAAAAATCAAAAGAACCATCAAGCTTATCATCAAGTTATTGAAATACTTGATCAAATGGGTCATTAAGGAACTTCCGTTTGAAATTTTATGGAAAATTAAGGTCGTCGTAAGATTATTTGTTAGATTACTTACAGATGCTGTTTGGGAGTCGGAAGTAATCACAATGAAGATATTGGTCACTATCAGCTTTTTGCTAAAGAAAATGAAGAGCGTGCCAGTCGAATTGGTCATGTACTTCAAACTCATGTTGATGGAAAAACTTGGCTTAGGAGACGATAAATATTCAGGTGAACTTGATTGGGATACTCTTAACTATTACCTCAAGGTCTGGCCTGATACAGACGAGATGAGTGTTAAATTCCCTGGGCTGGACAATGATCAAGATGACGATAACTATGATGACAAAGATATCGAATTTATGGAAACTGATGAAATAGTTCTACCTGGGGAGATTCTAGATGTCTTTGGTGATCTTCTTCCACAAAGTGATATCGATGAGGTTATGAAAGGTGATGATGCTTTCAATTTTGACATAATGTATGAGGATGATAAAACCATAGTGAAGAGAACTTTTATAGACCCAATGATGTCAGGAGAGTTGAATACTGCGTCCATCGAAAGAGTTTTGAGAATGAGTGAGGCTGTGAGAACTGATAATGAAGCTAGTATATTCCCGCAGGAATCTTCTGCAAATGAACAGTCAAATATCTCCTCAAAGCCTTCTATCAGTGTCAGTGCAATGATCGTACTGATTGCGAGCGCTTCGCTCTGTTTCTTAGTTGGGCACCCAGTTTTCCGTTGGGTTTAATATATTACAGCAATAGTAGGCTGTAGCCCATACCATGGGCATTGGAGCTCTGTATTTTCTACATTCTACTAGGTCGCTAGCTATTGATATAGTTCTAATTTTAAGCTTACGAAGCGAGTAAATTTACATATACACATCCACAATCTTCTGGCTCCATGTAAGATTGTGGGAGATCCGAGGCTCCGATAATAGTCGGATTTGCGATATCAAAAATATGGTGAGAAGTTAAGATAAATATCAAGAGATTAAACCTCTCTAAAATAGCTCCCTTGCATACGGAGCTTTCATCTGATAAACTCAACCAACTTCTATATACATCACTTGGAAGCTCTTCTGCTTATCTCCTTAAAGTAAAGAAGCAATATCAGTCCGTTCAAATTTTTTTAACGATGGGTATCTGCTTGTCTTGCATTAGACCAAATGACGACGATGAACAATCGGTATGTTCTTTTCAAGTGTCGACAAATCTTGCTACCCCACACTATACTAACGATTTATTGAAGGTGAACGAATACACGCCTCTTGTGCCCGATCAATTGTAAGTTTGTCGCTTTTTTGTTGTTGAATTTAGTGCCTTCCATGTACTGACACCATTTCAAGCGATTATGATAAGGATGCTAGACTAAGGGAAAGAGAGGAACAGCTTAATCAAATAGTCAATGATACGAATGAGTAAGTAACCTTAAAATTTGGGGAATGCATGTGGACTGTCTGATACTAACAAACCAAAGTCACCTTATAGACATCCAAACGTTCTTCGGACCTTTGGAGAGCACGAAGGAGCCAGTCGATGAAAGCACTGAGAAGAGTATACCTCAGCCTAAGCTCTTGACCAATGATTTTATATCACCAGAGGAGAAAAGCGCATTGTTAGAACTGCATAGAGAGCTAGCGGAGATTGTTTCTGCTGATACAGCATTCGAAAACGTCGGTCCATTGGTTGCAAACTTTGGCTGAGAGTTATGGCCTCTCGCTTTATGTACCACTGACATACACACCTTCCTCTAGCTTGAAATATAATAGCGGGTGTTTTTTAAAGCCTTTAGTGATATATGTCTTTTGCATTACACAGGGTGCTTGTACCTGTATACATCTGAAGCATGTTACTATTGCTACAAATGAATCGCAAAGCATGGTCTGGTACTGCCCGGCCTCAGTCAATCTGACGATAGAGAACTGGCTGACGCTGATCATTGACTATTGATCATAATAATAAAGATAACTGTTATATATAGTATATATATATATATGAATATGCCTTAATTATAGTTTGTACGATCTTAGGATATAACGTAGTATACGCGCCCTATTTGCGACAGTTTAGGATGCCATGTATATTAATACTACATTTTGAAGTCGCGAGAAAAGAAAAAACCGTGCAAGCTGGCGATCAAAACATCCTAGGCTAATTCGCTTGTTTACAATTTGAGGATCTCCTTTCAACAAACTGTGAAGCCCTTCAACTCAAACTCATTGTCCAAAGCTAACAAAGTAGCTTCCGATACTCAAGGGAATCATCTTTATCGCGGCTTAAACCCCATCGCTCGGTGCAATTCGTATCAACAGGAAGGGCAACATGGTTGGCCGTAGAAGCTCTCACGTGAACAAGAGACAACGTACAGAGAACTCACAGTTCTCTTCGGTACTTGCTAAAATATCCAAGATGGATATTGCTCAAGATTTTTTGGAACTTCCACCGAAGGATGAACTTCCTGACTATTACGAAATTATCGACAATCCCATCTCGCTGGAGGAGATCAAAAAGAAAAGCTATTCTGGACCAGATGAGTTTTTGAAAGATTTCAAATTGATGGCTGATAACGCAAACACATACAACGACCCAAAGAGTGAGATCGCAGTGAATAGTTTGGAGATCCTGAAGATTGTTGAAGGTGATATCCAGATCAATAACGGTGAAGGTGATAATACGATTAACAACGACGGGAACGATCAAGTCGACAGCAACAATAACAGCAACAACTCGAAGAGCAACAACACTAGCGGTGACCCTAATATGGAAGTGGAAGAAACAGAACAAGCTAACAGCGACCTCTCATCTGTAAAAGAAGATGTCAAACCTCTACCAAAGATCAAGATACGTACAGGTGGATCGTTGAACCCTGCTCCAACAACTCAAAAGCAAAAGTATATGAACGTCTTGCATGAGATACTGAACTTTGAAGTTGACGGTGTTCGTATTTCTGAGCCATTCCATGAAGAGGTGAGCCGTAAAGACTATCCTGACTATTACGATATGGTTAAGAAGGCTATGTCTTTGAACACAGTTTACGATAATCTGACATCGGGAAAAATCAAATCAATGGGACAGTTTGTAAATCAAATGGAACTGGTTTTCAAAAATGCTCAAATATACAATGATGAAGGCAGTTTGTTGTACAAAGATGCTCAAGTCTTACAGTCGTATTTTCGTAAGAGAATGGAGGATGTGAAGAGAGAGATCGAGGAGCAGCACCGTGCTCAGCATGGACAACAATTAATGCTCAAAAAGTCGTCCACGCCACCTGTCAAGCTCAAGATAAAGCCACCAGCAAAGTTCAATCTTGCTTCTGTGACGGGGATACATGAAGATATTGACCAATTAGATCATAGAAAAGCGCTTGATTTTGCCATGAATGGGGGCTCCTTTTTGCAGGAAGAAAAAGACAGGCTGGAAGATGACTACTCTCGTAGTTTGGCTGGGCAACCATCTACGAGAAAGAGAGCTTTCATCAGCCTCCAGGATCAGCTCATCAGTGAAATCACAATTACATCTTCTCGCTCGCTTTATAAACAGACGGTCCATCCTATGAACCGCTTGGCAATGCCTGCTCCTCATTTATGGTTTGAGCATCATATCAAAGCTTCCGAGTTTGAAGCCAAAAGCCACACACTTACTTTGAATAAGAATCAATCAGCAGTCTCTATGTCAGCGTCGTTGAATAAAAATTTACTGGATAAACACCATCAAATCTTGCTTACTGTTAATGGAGAACGAGTAAACCCAACTCCATCCATCCACTATGGAGACTCTGGTAAATTATCATCGCGCTATGAGCTAAAATTGCCTTTGGGCTTAAGCATGATAGTTTTCGATGTATTGGTTGATAACAGTGATGAACAAAGACATTCTGTTGAGAGTCGAGAAAAGAAAACGATATGGACTCAAGTTTTGTAAAGGTCATTGTGACCTCTTAAGAATGACAAGTTTCAGGCAGGTAATATCTAGAGAAGGGCAGTAGGGATATAGAATGATTGTAATATAGGGATTTTCAACGTATAGATAAGTGTGTTGTCTCTCTATTTATATGAAGACACTACAATGTAGTACTGAAAGTTAGGTCGATAGGGCTGACTTGTGACTGCTTCCCAATAATTGAGGCTGAATACTACACTGGCAAGTCTCTCCCAAATGATTAACATTCCAAATGCATGGTTACTATATACAGTGTTGGGAAATATATTCCCATATTCAATGCTATCTCTTGCGCTGTGATCATTATCATCATCATTATCGTCATCATTAACAATACGCTTAGTTAGTGTCCTGAACAACACCAACCTTGGCTGGACGCAAAACACGACCGTTCAAGTAATAACCTGGCTGTTGTACGAAGAAAACGGTACCTGGCTCTTTGTCTGGTTGTGGAGCCTCAAATGTGGCCTCATGGACGTTTGGATCAAACTTCTCGCCGATAGCCTCAATTTGTTCAAGACCGTGTCTCTTCAAGGTGTTCAAGAACATATTTTGGGTGATTTGAACACCTTCGATCAAATCGTCGAGTTCTTTGGCCTTCTTTTGAGCATCTGAACCTTCTTCCTTGGCCAATGTCTTCAAAGCGATCTCGAAAGTGTCAGCTGTCTCGAGAAGGTCCTTGGCAAAGGATTTGAGGGCAAGCTCTTTCGACTTTTTGATCTCTCTCTTGGTTGACTCTTGCAAGTTTCTGAATTCTGCAATAGATCTCAAGTAGTGGTCCTTGAATTGGGCAGTTTGCTCCTTAGCAAGTTCGAGCTCTCTTTTCAAAAGAGTCAGTTCATCTACTGGCTCTGCGTCCTCTTTAGCGGCATCCTGTTTTGACTCTTCCTTCTTTGCCTCCTCCTTCTTTGCCTCCTCGGAGTAGAATCTTATAAATCTGCTTACTGGAGAAGATGTTCTGGAAGCGGCGAAAGCGAGAGCCGAGACAGACGTGGATGGCAATGGTCTGGCCCTTAAAGCCTGGGTTCTGAAGACGTATGACAACATGATTAGTGATATTAGTTGGCTGTTATTCTATCACGGTTTGTTTTGTCGGGTGGGCACACAACTAAGCCAATTAATATTTCACTAGCTCAGGTTCTGCAAAACGACAAAAAAAAATGCTCTGTGGGTCCGGTGCAATGTCACGGCCGCCGCTAGTTATAATTATATCAAAACTAGCGGTATCCTGGCTTTTGCAGCTGTGTCTGGGTTTTTTTTAGCTGGAGTGTTTGTTTTTTTTCTTTTTAGTTTTTGATTTTTTGCTTTTGACTCTTATATTAGAAAGAGATCTGGGGCATAACAACCCATAAGGAAATCTGGTAGAGACACAATAAAACTTTCCACACAAAGCCGACTACTATGGCGGGTATCTGGTAAACCTTATATAAGCACTATT
Organism: Williopsis lachancei; assembly: GCA_030567175.1. NCBI lineage: Eukaryota > Fungi > Ascomycota > Saccharomycetes > Phaffomycetales > Wickerhamomycetaceae > Williopsis > Williopsis lachancei. The sequence continues at coordinate 20,884 of JAJLRR010000096.1, forward strand.
CAGATATTTTAATAAACATTAGAAGTGTACCGTAATGTTTTTTTTGGATTCAAAATTGGCGCTCCAAGTTCTGGTAAGCACACTAAAGGAAATGATCGTGTACCGTAATCTAAAAACTGGCTTCCAGCTATGGGTGAGAGAA
>JAJLRR010000096.1:21045-35884 GCA_030567175.1 Williopsis lachancei
TGGTTGACTCTTGCAAGTTTCTGAATTCTGCAATAGATCTCAAGTAGTGGTCCTTGAATTGGGCAGTTTGCTCCTTAGCAAGTTCGAGCTCTCTTTTCAAAAGAGTCAGTTCATCTACTGGCTCTGGGTCCTCTTTAGCGGCATCCTGTTTTGACTCTTCCTTCTTTGCCTCCTCCTTCTTTGCCTCCTCGGAGTAGAATCTTATAAATCTGCTTACTGGAGAAGATGTTCTGGAAGCGGCGAAAGCGAGAGCCGAGACAGACGTGGATGGCAATGGTCTGGCCCTTAAAGCCTGGGTTCTGAAGACGTATGACAACATGATTAGTGATATTAGTTGGCTGTTATTCTATCACGGTTTGTTTTGTCGGGTGGGCACACAACTAAGCCAATTAATATTTCACTAGCTCAGGTTCTGCAAAACGACAAAAAAAAATGCTCTGTGGGTCCGGTGCAATGTCACGGCCGCCGCTAGTTATAATTATATCAAAACTAGCGGTATCCTGGCTTTTGCAGCTGTGTCTGGGTTTTTTTTTAGCTGGAGTGTTTGTTTTTTTTCTTTTTAGTTTTTGATTTTTTGCTTTTGACTCTTATAGAACGACAGCCCAAGACCATTCCGGCTGAATCTGATGCTATTTAGTCACATGATCTTCACTTATCGCTGGTCGGTCTTCTGGCTTCGTCAAAAATTCACTAAGCCAATACCCTCAACTTGATTACAAACGCTAGGAGCCTGTTGATCTGGCGCATTAAAGTACTCTCTCTTTAGGCAGTCTTCGAACATATCGAACGTTCTACAACTATCTATGGACCATCCGATGGAACGCTCAATAGCGGTATTATATGGGTCTGAAACAGGAAACGCCCACGATTATGCCGAGACGCTCACGAGAACTTTAGAACGATTTCACTATAACGTCTCTTGCTCATCTCTAGACGACTTCGAACTCAAATCTCTCGTTAAGGTACGAGTTCTCATCGTGATATGCTCTACAACAGGCCAAGGAGAGTTCCCTAAAAATGCACGTAAATTTTGGAAGTTTATGCTCAAGAAGAAGCTACCTACAGATCTATTGAACCATATTCTTTTTACTTCTTTTGGACTTGGAGACTCATCATATCCGAAATTCAACTGGGCTATAAAGAAACTACATAACAGACTACTTCAGCTAGGTGCAGTAGAGTTTTCAAAAAGAGCTGAAGGGGATGAACAAAGCACACAAGGTGTTGATGGGTTTTATATTGAATTCCAAAAGCTGCTCATTGAGAACCTGTTGAAAAGAGTGCCTATGTTAGAAGGACAAGTAGAAATCCCAGAGACGCAGTTACTTCCACCAAGACATAGGCTTACGATAGATCTACGTAAGCCTAAAAGACTCACGCGTGAGAACAATAAGGCTATTGCCCTGGTACGAGAAGGAGGTGATGAATTGATCAAGGCAAAGCTCGATTGCAATAAAAGAATTACTGCTGACTCGCACTTCCAAGACGTTCGCCATATAAGTCTATCTACTGATCAGGTACTTTCTTATGAGCCAGGTGATACAGTGTCTCTATATCCGTTCAACGATCCCGATGAGGTGCAAGCACTGATCGATATTCAAGGGTGGCAAGAGATTGCTGATAGAAGAGTAGGAATCGATGGTATTGTGCCAAACATAGATGGTGGTTATGTCAAAAATATAACACTCAGGTCTCTTTTGACTCATCATTTGGACCTGAAAGCTATTCCAAGAAGGTCTTTCTTTGGGTTATTGCAAAATTTTGCAAGTGATGATCGTGAAAAGGAAAAACTACAGGAGTTCAGCTCGTTCAAAGACCCAGAGGAGCTTTATAACTATGCCAATAGACCAAGAAGGTCTGTATTAGAGGTTATACAAGAGTTCTTCAGCGTCAAAATACCTGTTGATTACATCTTTGACTTGTTCCCAGTTATCAAACCACGATTATTTTCCATTTCATCTGGTCCACAGTCTTATCAAGTGGATCTTACTGTGGCTATTGTTCAGTACAAGACGATGATTAGAAGAGTACGGAAAGGGTTATGCTCGTCGTGGATCAAAACACTGAGCGAAGGAGATGAAATTTTGATAAAAATCAACCGAAACTCAATCAAGTTCCCATCTCTGGAAACGCCTATAATCATGGTCTCTCCTGGTACAGGTATTGCGCCTATGAGATCGTTGATCCATCAACGTGTGCTTAAAGGGTGTGACAGCTCAAACCTTGTATTGTTCACTGGGAACAGGTACCATGACAAGGATTATTTATACGGAGAAGAGTGGGATCAACTTTCTACGGAGAAAAAACTCTCTCTTTTCACTGCATTTTCAAGAGAAGCTGGAGGTTATGTGCAGGATAAGCTGTACTTAGAGGCAAACTACATTGCTGAGTTATTGACCCATGGAAATGCCACGATATATATCTGTGGATCCTCTGGTAAAATGCCAACACAAGTTCGTATGACTTTTGAAACCATTTTGGAGGAAACCAGAGGTATATCTAAAGAGGATGCTAAACAATATCTTTTAGAGTTGGAGCTGAATAAAAGGTATGTCCAAGAGACTTGGTGAAGTTATGGCTTGAAGTGATTATATTATAGCATTATTAGAATAGAGATAAATTGAAAGCATTGAGTAACACATGACATTTGGAATAATGCATTGTAAGTTTTAAGAGCATTACCATGATGAATTAGACGTGGTTTAAAGAAAAAAAATTATAAAATATATTGATCAAACATTCGTATATATAAAGATGGGTATTCTATTATTTCAAATGACAGCGTAGGCCATCACAAGATCTAGGCAGTTGCGGTGTACGATTCGGTTATGAGAGTTGTCTTAGGGCCTTGGTGCTCGTGATGTATGTGCTCCTCTCTCTTAGACTTCTTGTTCACTTCGAATACTTCGATCTTAGCAACAGCGCCTTTACCGGCAGTGACAACACAGAAAGATGCTCCACCGGCACCATCAGTAGAAGATCCACTCGTGATCTCATTCACATCTGACTTGGATGGATCAATCTCACATGGTGTACCATTACACTCGCCGCCGTCACAAGTGATTCTGACACCGAAGTTTGGCTTTGTGTTTCTAAATGGTGTAGCCTGCTCCAAGTATACTGGGTTCCATCCAATCTTTGCAAATGTGTTACCGTTGGCGTCTTGGTTTGCACCTGCAACGTAAGGAGACCAGTTTCCAACAGGTTCGGAGGATGACCCCCACTTACAGCCGTCATCTACCGATACGCCTGGTGCATTGATATAGTAGTGGGCTGCAGTGCCGGCCCAGTAATCTGTAGTTGGGACAGCAAGAGTCTTCTCAGAGTTACCATCGACGTTGGTTGGGATCAACATCTCCTCGTTACCTGGCAGAACGGTCTGACAGAAAGCGACATTACTTCCTGCAGTGTTCTTGACAGCCACGGTACCGGCACCATCGACACAGTAGTCACCGTCTCTCTTGGCTTCAAGATTACCATCTTCATCACACCACAACCCACCGTTTTGTGATCCTGGATATGAGTATGACTTGACGGATGGGTCCCATTGGTTCATCACCTTACCAGGAGGACATGCATATGGACACCATGATCCCGGAGTACACTCTTGGTCATTGTGCATTGCCCATCCAGCATTCTGACCGCTCTTTTGGACTGCAACGATACCCTTATCGGTTGGGAATGAACATTTGCCAGATCTCTTGAACAAGTTTGTAACTTTTTTACCCTCAATCTCAGCCTTCTTGTGAGAGTGTGAGCCTGCAGTAACTTCGGTGATAGTGAGGGCCAAGGCCAAAAGAACTTGAGTGTTGAACAGCATATTAATAATATTGTAATTCGAAATAAGATGTATAAACAGAGAGTTGGATAAAGGGGTTTGATAATAACAGCGCCTGGATATTAAAAGGAGTGGATAGAGGTCAGCCCGCGGTTCGTAGTGTATATGGTTTCAATTCAACAAGTAAGAAACGCCCACTGTATACTGAGATCTAATCTGGGGCTTCGTCTTCCTTTATATAGCCATAATTGCCTCTTTCCTTTTGGATGATCTAGACGAGCTTCAGATCAAATATAGAAGCACCATAGGCTCTGTGAACGAAAGTCTAGATTCTCGAGCCTACATTATATGTCGGAGAGTGCACGCGAGGGTTGCGAAAGTAGCTGGGAAGAGCGCACTGTGCAGGTCCTTCGTGCATGTTGCTTTTTGTGTCTGAGATGCCTCGCGCATTAAAAATTGCCATTTTGGGCAAAGTGCGTCATGATCTCAACGGCCAAAACAGCCTTCGCCCTCTGGCTCAACACAAAAAGAAAAGATTCGCTTGTTTCTTTTAGCGGATGGGCCCTTGTATGGGCACTAACAGCCTAACTCGATGCTCGAAGGGCTCCGCTGCCCGTGCTCAAAACAGCTGGCGGTGCGTCTCGTTGAGCTGCTATTACCGCTGCTGCGGCACCTCGTACCCTAAAGCGAATACCAAACTTTAACTATATTTCTGTTCATGGCATACATGTTAGCCGTCAGCGATTATTAGGAAGATGCACTTTTGACATATGCCATAGGTCTTTTGTAACTACATCAGCATTTCAAAGGCTGCAAGAGCGCTAAATCAATTTAGTGCTATGTTTATGTATACATTAAGGGTATAGCTCTCGTATAACCTTTCCCCAGAGTTTTACCCCGTTTTCAATGTCTTCCACCCCCAGGTAACTCATACTCAATCTTACACTTCGTGCTCCCCAGTCTCTAGTATCACCAACCACTTCAAAGTTCTCACCTCCTGCAAGAACAACGCTGTGCTGTTTTTTCAAAGTTTCAACAATTACCTTCGAGTCATAACCCTCAGGTAAAGTGACCCATACAAAGTAACCTCCAGAGAATCCGTTTGCAGTGGTTCCTTCAGGTAAGTACAATTCAATGGCATTCTTCAATGTACTTGCCCTCTTCGCGTACTCCTCTCTGAAGCCATTCACAACACCGTCAAAGAGTCCTTCTTTGATTATTGTACCCACAAGCATTGAATTCAGCTGTGATGGTGAACCACCAGAGACATTTGCTCCACCTTGGCATAGTTGATAAGCTAGCTTTTCGTTAATACTTTCTTGGTATCCAACTCTTAATCCAGGGGCAATCAATTTGGAATATGTAGAGTTTGAAATGGTATTACCATAAGATTTTGGCGTAGCAGATAATCTATCGAGGTGAGCTAATCTCGGTAAAACCTCCGGTAACTTATCCAGTGGCTGTGTATAATCCAATAGATCATAAACATCATCAGTTATAATCAACATGTCATACTTTCTAGCCAATTCAATCATCTTCAATCTGGTTTCCAATGAATAGCTCTCCCCTCCAGGGTTTGAAAAGGTTGGGACACAATAGAGGACATATTTATAAATCTTCTTTGGGGGGTTTCCTGGTTTATTTATCAAGCTCAAATCACTTTCATGATCTGATGGATCAGTTTGTTTGTCAAAATATTCGAGCCTTTCAGCCAATTGCTCCAAATCAATCGACCCATTCTGTTCGTCGATTGCAGTAAGCTTACCACCAAAACCAGCATCTATGAATGTCTCGTTGATAAGATAGTATGTTGGTGTTATAATAAATGCTCTCTTTGTATAATTGGTGTGCGGCAAAGTCGTTTGAGCAAGAATATTCATGACTCCGTACGAAGCACCTCCAGTAAGGTTTAGATACGAGGCCTTCGTTCCACAATCTGGGAAGATTCTGTTGTGTAGCTTGCTGATTTCCTCACGTACCCAGATAGACCCCTCATCTGATCCATAGGTCAATGGGTGTCTGTTGGATGGATCTATACAAAACTGTCAGTATGAAAAAAACATGGTGTGTTCGAGTCGTTGCAAACTAACCTTTATCATAATCTCTTGTCCCTGTCAACAATTGAGCTGTGGCCTCGATTATGGTCTTGTTAGGCAGCAGGGTCTCAGTAGGATGGCCTTTGAAGAAATTGATAAGTGACATAGCAATGAAGGAACGACTTGAATTATAGTTTAAGAAAACGCTTTCTCGCTAAAAGTAGAGTTTATGCTCTTTATATATCAGATCAGCAGAAATTGAAATACACTCGTAATCGTAGTGACGTTATACAAACTACGAGACATTATAACTATAGCTGTTTACTCTTTATACACATGCTGCAGTGGGCCTCTGATTATCTCGACGCGATGATTCTCGTATCGCTTACTAAGCCGGAGGGCAATATACCGAAAATGGTAATGGAAGCCGAGTATAAAAGTGGCTCGCTGTGAATTTGTTAAATCGTTCAGCACTCTCGTTATATTTTCCTCTTTTGAGCGTAAAGATCCCTCGGGAAACTTTACGTTTGGGAAGTAAGACCGAGGAACCAGCTCCACGACCTAGTTCAAAGTCAACTTTATACTAATTATCTGTGTTTATTACTGATTTGTGTATATTATATATATATCAGTTAGCTGTACAATGCTTTATACTAGTCAAAATTATATTGAGCAGTGTCCTCTCTATTATTTAATACCTGGATTATGAATATATATTGACCGTGGATTCTAGATTCCATCAACAAATTATAAGAACGTCACGATTTTGTCAAGATTTTGTTATAACATCGTCTATGTAGTTCAATATCGAATCTACTTGGTAAGAAACACTTTCAACATATGGCCAAAAACGCCCGTGGACCTTGATGTACTTGGAACAGAGGGCAATGTTCGCATGGATCTCTTTTATATTGAATTGCCTCATCATTACTTTAAGTGTAGCGCTGTCCATCTCCACTGTAACGGTATGTTGATTATCGCCCATTATCCAGTCAACTCTCTCCTTCCCATGCGAAAGTGCGGGTGATTCGCTTTGACGAAAGCTCATCACTCTGGTCAGCACAATCGCAGATGCAAAGATAGTTAAAGCATTAGCAACAACAACAACTGAGAAGATAGGATATTGTAGCCATATATCTGGGAACTCGTTGTATGTCTCAACTTGAGCACTCATTAACTTTCCTGTTTCTGCAATGGCATCGACCCACCAATTTTCCGATGTCTTAAGAGAAGATATTTGGCTTGCAGGCTTCAAGTTGACTGGTCCTCCTACCAATTGGATCGGCGTTGCTGAAAGATTTGCCTCAGGTATCTTTCCTAAACCAAGCTCAATGAGACGTATAACATCTAGTCCAGCCATGAATGATGATATAAAATGGCTCACTTGGATACATGTTGCCTTTAAACAATGTTCATGTATATCTTCAACTTTGCACTTGTATAATGAGTTAAAAACGTCATCAGGATTTGAATTGGAATGTGTTTCATGTGGCTTTATTAGCAAAAGTGGATAACACTGTGTTACATTGATGACAATTCTGCCCAAAGCGTTTAAAAATAGTGCAAAGAGTTTAGCGATGTTCACAACAGCCATTTTCTTCTTTATATGGGATATATGATACAATGATGTATTTGCTATTGCTTCCACGTTCTTTATTTTCGAATTGAACCTTTGAGCAGTTGATGAGTCAAACGATCCACTTGAAACAGCATCCATCAACTCTTCTAATATCTTAATAGAAATGATGTTAAGGTCTGAATCGCTGAAGAATCTGAAATTTTTAGTTGTTGGTGATGTTGAGGCATTCAAAAGATCTACTTCAAGCTCTTTCCAAGTGCGATAATGTAAACGTAGCATGCCATGATTGTCGTTGGTATCAAAGATCGATAAGTTTAAATTATGCTGAGAATCACTCAGAGGTAAAGGTAAGCTGGCTGGGAACTCCAAAAGATTTGTAGAAAGCTTATTGAACGGTGATCCTCTATTCATTCGTATGAATACGTTCAGTTTCCAAGAAGACCAAATTGTTCGTAACATATCTTCATGTTTAAGTGAATAGTTCTTCGTGATCAAATTTGCAAATGTCTTCCAGTCTTTGATGTCATGTGCTTCTACTATCTTGCTGACTCTCATAAGCGAAAATGTTCTCTCTGATCCCTCAATAGACTGCTGTACATATCCACCTGGCCCCAATGCACCCATTAATAGCACAAGTGCTTGTAACGACATCTCTAGGTCCATGTTATCCCAATACTTTTCAGCTAGGAAATACCAATGTTGAGCATCTCTCAGATTAGAGCTTGGAATCACAATGCTAGAGGCAAACCGACAACTGGATGAAAACATCGCATGCAACAACGAGGCATCTTGTCGAACTTGTAGCTGATAAATAAGACGATGTTTAGGAGGTAGAAATGGCCTGGAAGGATGAATATATCTATAATATAGGTCAATCAATATACACGTTGTCTTCCAATCAGGCAGATCAAACTGTTCTAGCTCTGCATCTGAAACGGATATGTATGTGACTGTGCGTGAAAGCTTCGGAAGATTTATTTCGTACTCCGCCATATATGTCGATCTTCTGTTACCATCAGTGTTCATATATGGTCCACTAAGAGCCTCAGGAGGTGGCATTTGTTGGGTCCCCGATGCCAAAAAGGGTCCTCTGGAAGGATATGGAGCAGCAACTGAGACTGCCATCTGTTGTCCATTCGAAGATGGTGGAGGGTATGCTTGGGGCCAGTTAGTCGGAGCAGCCTGTTGCTCGTACTGGTAGCGGATCGGTCTCAGATCATTTGCAGAGAACGTTGATGGTGCTCGAGAATAAACTCTCTCAGATGTTGTAGATATCGTAGAGGGTTGCTGATGGCTGTAATAGCGAGGATCAGAACGATCCATAATTTGTGATTGTAAATCTGCTGCATCCCTTTGCAGTTGGTGTACCTTTTCTTGAAGAGAATGCGTTGTGACGCTTCCTGGAGCGGGTGACTGTATCCACCCTATCGAAGCATTGGAAGATGGTATATGGGCATGTGATGTCGATGATGGTGTCGCCACGGATGTAGATCTGTCGAATGTATCTGCGTTTTGAGCAGCAGTAAACGCATTCTGTTGTTGGCGATTTGGCTCGGACCATTCTCGGTCCTGTGCTAGCAGTTGATGGTGAGCTGACGATTGGAGTGGTTGAATTGGTTGGATATGCTGAACAGGCTGTAGATCTTGTTGATGCTGATCCAATTGTCGTCTATCTTTTTTACGCCTTCCACCACGTTGGGAGCGAACGAATACACATTCAACACCCAAAACTTTACAATTGGAACACCTCTGGCGACGAACATCTGATGGATTATCTCCAGGTGCCTGTGGTAACTCTCCGTCGCACTTCACCTTCTTCTCACGACAGGCTAGACACGCATGTCTAGCTACCGGCCTCTTCGAATGCGACATCCTCCTGAAAAGTGGTCCGGTTGATAATCGCTTACTTGGAAATTGGAAAGACGGTAACTTTCCTAAATTGTATTCTCAAACCCAGTTGAATCAACGTTTCCCTTTTCCTGTGGTCTTTATACTCTCGGTGTATATACCTCTTGTTTTGTATATAGCACCAAATTGGTATTTTGGACCTTCCAGCTATTTTATTACTGAACGGCTCTGTTCAGTGTGCTCTTGGCCGCAATATTTAGCTCATAATCTGGTTTTTTGTTTTTTGTTGTATTTTTGTCCGCACGAAATAAACTGGAATATCTGGTAATAATTTGTACGCAGGTGGTTTATCTCTTATTGTCTGCCATATGTAATATTCTGCCGTCTACCACTTGGCTGTACAGGTTTTCCCCGTCGCATTGAAAAAAAAGCTGGATTAAAGGCGGTGGATTGACTCATGTACAGCGCGGTGCGTTGTGGACTGTGATAACCTTATCACGACTCTTCGAATACAAAGCTAGCTACGGAAGTTGGATCATGTTAGTATAGCACACACCTAATTATATCATATTCTGTATATGAAATCTATCTCCAATCTTCGAAAGGAAAAAATCTGCTGATCAATATTTGCTACACCGACGACCATCGGACTCTTGATCACCACGACCTATAACCTCCCGCGTACAGCTGTTGAAAACTTACTAAATGCGAAGGGTTACCCGGCAAGTCTGACATGCAGTAATATTTCAGGTTAGCTGTGGTGCCTGTGATCCAAAGGCTTTGGTATTCCAATGCACTTAATACGGACCTTGGATCATTGAGAGTTTGATCTGGATTGACCTATCGCGGTTGTTGGAATTAGCTCTTGTCTTTTGTTTTACCCTGCTTAGTGAAATATTATACTCATGTCATGCTGAATAACTATAATATGGCAGATGAGCCAAAAAACATCCGGACATATTTGGCAAGCTTGATGATCGGAGGTGGACCCGAGGCTGCGGATAACGACCGTTTATGCAGACGTAGTATATTTATCTGAAATATTATATATGTATACGCTGCACATCAAACAGGATATGATCAAATTTGATTCAATAAATTAGTAGAGCTGTAACATCGAGAAGTTTTGATATAATATTAAATTGATATATCAATGTATTTCAATATATAATTTAATACAATATTTAAAAAGTACTAGTAATAATTTTGAAATATTTGACGAACAAACGTGGATTGCTTGACATAGCCAAATATTTTTAAAATATCATAATTATATATTTTATTTCAAAAATATATTAATTAATATTAATATATTATATTATTACAAAGCCAGTACCATATTAATCATGATAATTTATGAGACGTCGACGTCGACGGTGGATATTATTTCAAGCTTAGACGTACCTATATTACAGTACTAGAAACCATCACTATCTCGAAGGTTCTAGAAGATGTTACCTACCAGATCACGAGATCATAGCTATATTAATTAATCATTCTTTAATGAATATTATATATAAAAAATTCAATTATAGTACTAGTGACCGCGTACATTACTTGAATTGTTTATAAATATAAATTAAGCACTAGATGACGTAGACGTCAAATACAATATACATCAATATTTATTATTGCGACTAATATGAGATATACAGCTTGGAATATTCCACATCTTGATGACGTCGGTCATATTAGACTTGGTATTAACGTCAGTTGAGTACGAAGGATGCTTAATCAATCAAAAGTATTGAGTTAATCAACCTTTTGCAGCCAAAGCTGCTGCTGCTTGCGCTCTCTTTTGCATCACAGATCCAACATGTTTCAATGAGAATGGCATGATTATTGTATTAAGAACAATCCATGCCGTAAGGATACCATAGTTGAGCCCAAGATCACCTTTCCATAAGTCCAATAGCAATACCTTGAAGATTTCATTGGCATGGTGGACTGGCATCATATATCCATATCGATAAAAGTTGTTGGTTAGTGCCAACGGTGTAAAAGTTGGAGAAACGTTCAAGATGACAAAAGAGATAAGCCAAAATCCGAGGAATGGTGGATTATGGGCAAATATGATCATACAGATATTCTCGTTAGCACCTCCAACTGCAGCCATCGTCATATAATTAGTGAGCCAGAATACCACAAATCCTGCTTTACCAATTGAAACTGTGAAGTTGACTTGGAAAATTGCAGATACTGTGCTGATGAACAATGAAAGAACCAGATATGATAGATGGTTACCAAGAGTTCTATAAATGAGATAATGCTGAATCTTGACTTTCGGTAATAGAATGGTATGAATCTGTCCAGAGAAGTTGAATAGGAAAAAAGAGACAATGATCAAATAAATCAAACCAACTTGCAATGGAGCTAGAAGAACAGGATCAAAAAATGGACGGTAGTCCAAGTAAACAAGGAGTGGTGTAAATGAGACATAACTAGATCTCAATATACTGTTAATCTGTTCATTGGTTAACTGTCCGAGTAGTTCAGGAACAATGGTTGGATAAATATCGTCAACAAAAATGTCGCCCATCGATGATACAATTTTTACTATTGTTGGCATTCCTGTCAAATCTCTTCCTGTTTCATATATGTATTGAATTGCAATTGGTTCTTCTTGAATTTCACCAGAAAGGTACTTCAATTGGTTCAACGTTGCATTGGCAGGAATGTAAGTAGCAGTCCAATATTTACGGTGGTGAACCTCTCTCAATATGGAGTCAGTTAAGTTGGTGTAGTCACCAAAGAAATCTGATATATCTGAAGAGCCTCTCAAAATTTTCCAATCCCCCTGTCTGGAGAAGTTTTGTTGAATTAGTTGGTAATATGATTCCCCGATGGACGTTGTCACGTTTGTAATATCGTCATCTTCAATAACAACAAGCATCTTCAACTTATGAAAGTGACTTGGTCTGTCGTATAGCGAGCCCCAGTAAATAGAGAAACTTGCTATAACCAGCACACCGAGTAAAAACCAAACCATCACAAATTTGGAGGCAACGGTCATTCTCAACCCACTGATGGAAGAGCTGAAAAAGCCAACCTTCTCTGGAGGTCCAACGTGGGCACCATTTTCATTCTGTTTCATGTCTTGCTTCAAGTCTGGTTGTGAGTTACTAGAACTGTCTCCACCATTATCTGGATATTCTTCCTCTTCATCTGAACGCCGAGAATAGGAATTCAAGATATCGTCTGGTTGATAAAGAGACTCTGCGATCTCCTTATTAGTGATGCTCCTGGCCAGTTGGTCTCCTTCGCTAAGTGGCGTGTCAGTCATACTGCTATATCTCTAGTTGTGCAATGGTGATTCAAATCCAACCATCTAGAGAGAGAGAGAGAAATGAGAGTAGATATATATAACGGAGTTATGCTTTCTAATTGCATCGCTTATAACCAGCTGCATTAAAAGACGCTTTATTTTGCTTTTGATTATGAGCGTTAACTCACACTGCCGCCCCCAAACCAAAGTTCGGCCGCTTCAGATGCGTGATCCCCGCGTTTGTGCTGGCACCGTGCTGGCCTAAAAGGGAAGTAATGACCGTGCGATGAGCAAAACACGGACGAAGAGCATTTTTATATACAGTTTGATCCGCTGGTCAAAGATAATTATACACAATTATAGTATGGCCGCTGTTAACGGACACCGTTCAAACTGTCAAGACGTGTCATAACAATCTGCTTAAACTTGAATCTTTCTTGTATACAGTTACTATACTATATTGCCAGGGTTTAATAATTAAACAATCAATAATATATAACCGTTCTTATTTTTTGATGCATGACGTCGTTCAGATGCTCTAGCTGAAATCTAAGGCAGAACTGAAGAGCTATAATATAATGCACGCGGCGGACGTCAGATCATGAGCTAGTATACGTTAGCTTACCCGAGGTCCAATTATTTCCTGCAAATTATGGGAGTGACGTATAATCTGTAGCTGCTAGCTGTGATTATACTAGTGCCATTTTTAATTAGGTTAGGAGCTTATCACCCAATACATAAGGTCATAATGTGAGCACTCATGATCTGTAACTTGAATTGAATACAGTGAATATTATAGAAACAAACAACAAAAAAATTATAGTGAAGGATGCGGGGTTCGAACCCGCGCGGACAACGTCCAGCAGATCTTAAGTCTGCCGCCTTAGACCACTCGGCCAACCCTCCATATTTTCTGTGTGGTTTTCACCTCTGAACTTATCCAGATGGATGAAACCAGCTTGGTGTGTAATTACTTATGACCGTACTCTCTTGTAGTGTTGCCGCTGTGTTGTGATATTCTTTGTTATTGAGTCCACCTATTGTTCTCGAACGATTCCTTCAAAGCCAGGTCTGGAGGCACTCAGCGTTTCCAGCTCCGATGGTCGATGTTAGCCTACCTTGGTAGTTGGATATCGTTACTTATCTAGTAAAGAGATAGATATCTTTGATCTGATCTGATATACGTAAATATGATAACAAATAAGTTTCTTCAATTAATTGTTGTTCGATCTCAAAAGAGATCGCGTCATGAACTTAGGAAAAAGATCATGACAATCAGATCTGTATTTATATCCATCAAACTTTAATCAATAAATGAATAGAGTTCAATATGACGTAAACCCAAATCTGACTGACTGTATAAAAAGGTATAAAAAGATATATAAAAACTGGGGAATAGCGAATACCCAAACATCCGAACATACAACGACGACAACATCAATGTGGTAGTGGAACACCACATCTGTGCTATCTCAACACATTGTATGAATATCGCGGTGTTTCACTAATACCGCTTTATTACATTCCTTTGGGTTTACTACATTCCGTATGTACGCTACTTGGAATTCCCTAACTATAACTACTGTATAAGGCCACCTTTGGCCACTATCTTTATATTACTACTTTATATATCTATCTTATAATCAATCATATTTTACCTTACTTAACTACCTTACCATATACCATAATCTGCTTATAGACTTGGAGAAACACAAATAATATATTATTGTGGCTGGAAAGGTAGAACAAAGGTAAAACCCCGACACTTCAACTATGTCGACACAAGAACCAGACTTCATCGTGAACGGAGGAACCGTGAAGGCATTAACCGAGACCTTAGAAGCATGGGCACCACGACTATCTGCCCTCGAGAACCTAGCTCCAAGAATCGCAGCATTGGAAGAATCCAACATCAAAATCCAAGAGGACATCTCACTTATCCTCAAGGAAATTCAGAAGTTATCTGGTACCAAGGCCGAACCCGTTGATAATCTGGGAGACACAAGCAAGACCAAGTCTAACATGAGTGGTACTGGTAAACAGAATTCAACCATTTCTAACCTTTCATGCGCCATTTGGAAGGATTTGGAGGACTCTCGTGAAGGAGGCGTCATTTTAGAGTCTAGTCCTGCTGAGATTGAGGCACTGGAGCAAGTCAAGCTCATCTCACCTTTGTTGTTGCCATCTCCACAACAAGCGGATGAAACCAAGAAGTTCTCAGAACTCAGTTTTGACAAAATACCTGAGCATCTCAAATCAGATGTGGACTTCAGGGCCATTCCACTCCAAGAGGCCGTCACCAAATTAAGTGCGATCCGAAGCTACGCTTCGCA
>JAJLRR010000097.1:7098-36873 GCA_030567175.1 Williopsis lachancei
AAAAAGTCCAAAAAAAAACAGCAGCAGGAGAAAAATCACAGTTGAATGAACTTATACACCAGTTCATAACAAGTATGTAACATAGTTAGTCCAAGACAGCCCAAAAAACACCAGCAGCTTTGGGTTAATGGATCATTCATTGAGTATGAAGACCATTACTATTGTAACAATATAAAAAAAACACACACACAGAACACAATGATGGCACTTAACAAAATAGAAAAAGAAGAAAAACACACAGAAGAAACATCATACACGTTAGCAGTATAAGTAATAGTAACAACAGTGCTGTAGAATATCATAACGGAACGAGTGCCACCAGTTCAAATGTATAGTGAACAAACCAGAAAAAAATTGGTTAAACATATAAATTGTATATGTTCAACAGAAAAATAGAACAACGAACAACTTATCAAATCAAAACTTCAAAAAAAAATCAAATAATAATTCACAAAATCGGTGCAACATGCATCATCATTATCATATCATTATCACGTATCATTATATCATAGCGTAGATATGAGAATGTTTCATCCGAATGACCAGATAGTATATGTATCACATCATCTCATACTTCATCTCTTTCCAATCTCGAGCAATGCATTGGCAATATGCATCCCAAGACGTACTAAACAAAGAAGCAGAGAATCAAATGAACATATAACTTCGGTATTCAAACTTCATCTCATCTCTCTCTATTACCCCTTCACTCCTTCACTCCTTCTATAACTCTCATTCTTCAATCCATAATCCACAATAGTCCTCAAATCATTGCTGAGGAGTTACAGACTGTTGTGGAACAAATTGTCCCTGTTGACCTGGATTCATCAATCCCGGTGGAATAGCTCCAGCTGGGAATCCTTGAACAGATGGCATTCCCTGTGGTGGCATACCATGAGGATATCCTTGTTGTACCGCATATCCTTGTGGCACTGGATAACCACCTTGTTGTGGTTGTTGTGGTGGATACACACCTTGTTGCTGTTGTTGCTGTTGCGGATAACCTTGTGGTGGCTGAGCATATCCATTTCCTTGAATAGGATACTGCTGCTGCTGTTGTTGTTGCTGCTGTTGTTCTTCCTCACCTGGTTGTCCCTTATAACCGAAACCCTCGGTGTTGGCCTTTGGCAAGTTTTGAATTGGGAAAGGTCTTGGAACAGCTTTTGAGTTCTGTGCAACGTAAAGAGCTTCATCAATCTCATTAGGAATTTTTGGGATTTCGATACCGAGTTCTTTTTCAACTTTGAACAGATTCTCACGGTCATTCCATGTGATGAAATCAATTGCAAGACCCAAATGTCCATATCTACCAGATCTACCGATTCTATGGAGATAAGTCTCCGCGGTCTTTGGGAAATCAAAGTTGAACACGACATTCACAGCTTGAATATCGATACCTCTTGTCAAAAGATCCGAACATACGAGGGTTCTAACTTTACCTTGTCTGAAATCATGAAACACTTTGTTTCTGGCATCCTGTGGCATTTTGGCATGCGAATAATAACATGAGAATCCCAACTCGGTAACTTTCTTGGCCAACAGTTCAACTCTCTTTGATGAGTTACAGAAGATGACAGCCTGGTTGATTTGAAGCTTGCTGAACAAAGTGTTCAGACAGTGGAGCTTCTGGTTCTCCTCTAGATAGGCATAGTAATTGGTGATACCTCTAAGGGTCAGTTCGTCCATCAGGTTGATCTCGTATGGGTTTCTCATGTTTCTTGTGATGAAGCTCTGGATGGTCAGAGGGAAAGTTGCAGAGAAAAGCAAAGATTGGTGCTTTTCTGGGAGGTACTCCAATATCTGGTTGATCACCTTCTGGAACTCTTGAGCAAGTAACTTATCTGCCTCATCCATAATGAAGATAGAACAGCTCGACAAGTCCGCAATCTGTCTGCTGGCCAAATCCAGGACACGACCTGGAGTACCAACGAGGATGTGCACCGGTTCCTCCAGTCTGATGATATCGTCTCTAAGCGAGGTACCACCTGTGGTGACCATACATTGTAACTCCAAGTGCTTACCCAACGTTCTCACAACCTGTGATGTCTGGAGCGCCAGCTCTCTGGTAGGCAACAGGATCAGTGCCTGGATCTTCTCCACTTTGGACTTGACTTTCTCCAGCGTTGGGATGATGAATGAAGCGGTTTTACCTGTACCGTTCTTTGCTCTTGCCAATATGTCTCTACCGGCAAGTGCCACAGGAATGGATTCTTCCTGAACAGGACTTGGTTTTTCGAAACCAGCCTCGAAGATACCCATCAGTAGTTTCCTACTAAGGTAAAAGTCCTCGAATGAATTTCCCTTTGTGTTTGTGACATCCTCTGTCTGTGGTCTTGTATCTCTTTCAGGGAGGTTCAGGTCTTTCTTCCAATCGTCTGACATTTTTGCTGTGTTGTGTTGTTGTTATTGTATATCAGATCACAATCGTAGTTGTTGTTATGCTATATGCTATATGCTTTAAATTAACCTTTACTATTCCTAATTCTTCAAACTCTTCTGATAATACTATGACTGTATTTATGTTGTATGTATTGGTCAGGTCGAGTGATACTTTTTTCTGAGGTCTTTCCTTAATTTATTTTTCCTTTGCTAGTCCGTTCTATTCGTCTGTCGTGAACTAGTAATAAGACCTCGGCCCGTAGTATAAGTATAAGTAGTAGCTGTTGTTGTCGCACTAAATCGAAATATGAAACTGGGATTGTTGTTGTTGCTTGTAGAACTAGCTTTTAAAAAAAAGTGTTGATAATTGAGCGCTGGTTGAGCTTTCTAGTGCAAAAATTGTCATGATTTAGCTCTCATAATAATTGTCCATTTTTACGCTCGGGGGGCCTTGTGCGGTTTTTTTCAGCGCCCTAGTCCCCAACAGGCGAATCATTTCCCACCCGCCGAAGATTAGATTTTCTACACAAAAAGTAGGGAAAAATCAGCTGGGAAAATCTTTTGAATTGGCCGATTTGTATAGACTTCCTGTTACGGAAATACTAAGACAGCAAAGAGCATTGTAGTTTGTAGACTACCTAAAAGGGATATCTAAACTTTTACATACATTCATATATTGAAATCAGAGATAGTTGTCTCTCGTTTAAAATATAATATTTCACAGCACATCTCAGATCAATCGCTTCCCCATCACCAGATCCTCAGGAGTCAACGAAACCAGAACACCACAGAAAAGAGACCAAGAACAAGGACGACCGCAATATGTCCAACATTGTCAACGTATTCAACCCACCGCCATCCCGTGACCTCACACCAGAAGAGACACAGGACTGTCTACCTTGTCAAGTGATGGCCACCATGTCTGCATTAGGTGCTGGTTATTGGTTTGTCACTGGTCAAGTGTTTAAAGATGAAACGATAACCATCGAGGAAAACTTGAGAAGGAATCCAATCTGGTGGAGAAACAGTATACGGACTTTTGGTGCTGGATTATTGGCATTTGGTATTTATAGAGGTACTGAAGGTTGGATTTGGGGTAAAAAGAGTAACGGACATGATGATAACTAGTAAGTCTATACGATCAATGGATAGAAAACACCTAACGATGTGAACGAATAAAAATAAACACTTATTGTACATAGCTTACACTACAACACGAAAGTCCTTATTGTAGTGTGTCCTATATATCTATAAAATTGTCTTCACAATCTCTATTATTTACCTGGTCTTCTCAACTTCTTTGCTAAATGTCTTATTAAAGGACCACTCTCCTCCTTTTCGTACTTCTTCAACAAACCGGTCGGTAGGTTCAACAGTTCTAGCGGAGTAGGACGTTCATGCTGTTTCTTTAGACAAAGATCAACAAAATCACAGAGTTCCTTACTATATTTTCTTCGTGGTAATGAAGGTGGATCTTCGTTCACAATTCTTTGTAAAAGGTCTAAAATACCATTTGGGGTATCTTTTTTACCGAAGGGAAACTCTCCAGTAGACAGCTCGATGAGCATTAAACCTAATGACCAAACGTCTCCATTGATGTTATAAACGTCTCCTTGAATTCTCTCTGGCGACATATAAGTGGAAGTACCAACAAAGGTATCAGCAATCGAATTATTGTTTAGTTCTCGACTCACACCAAAATCACAAATTTTAACTTCACCTTTTGTACTAACCAACACATTTGAAGGTTTTATATCTCTATGTATGATCTTATGCTTTGAATATAAATAGTTAAGACCTTGTAATACGTTATGGGTGATCTTGGAGAGATAAACTTCCTTGAGATATCCCAATCTTTTCAAAATATGATCCAAGGATCCACAATCCATATACTCCATACAGATCATTACACCATTGCACGTTAGACTTGTTATATTACCACTACCATCTTCATTCTTCTTATCGGGTATTATTGCCTGTTTGGAGGTCTTTTCTTGATTACTGATCTTCACATTATCATTATTACTGTTGTCATTTGACTCTTCCGTGACAGTTGAAGTTGAGTTTGCCGTGTTCGTTGTAGCCACCGCAGCAGTAGTAGTTGTTGTTGTCGAGGAAGAAGAGCCAGTGTCTATGAAAATTGCACCGTAAAACTTGATGATATAAGGACTACTAACCTCATTGAGAATCTTCAACTCTCTCAAGATCTGGTTCTGCACTTTGATGTTCTTTTCGAACATTATCTGTTTTCTAGCCATGATCTTATTGGAAGGAACATGTAGAACTTGGGAAACGACTCCACTTTGTCCCTCACCCAATGATTTAAGTGTCAATAGATCTTGTTGCTTCAGATCGAATTGGTTATTGATGGACATTGACAACTTTTCAAAATTCTCAACGAGTTCCAGATCTTCAACACTCTTATTCGAAAACATCGATCTTGGAGTCTGTAATGACATCTGTGCGTTGGGTGAATTTGGATTCGAAGAGTCAAACGATAAATGCTGTGGATTTGAAGACGGTGAAGCAGAAGGCGGAGCATCGTCACTAAGCGTCAGCTTCTTGAGATTCCTTCTCTTCATCGTCTTTGGTTGGAACATTGAAGACTGTGGAGTTGTTGTTGCTGTTGTTGATGATGAGTGGGAGTCAGATGAAGAGGATGAGGAAGATGGTAATGACGATAGCGATGGAAGCGTAAGCCCAGCGCCACCGCAGCTGTTTCTACTTCCTGCACTGGCAATGCTCATTGGTGTCATCTGCTGCTGTTGCTGGTGTGAGATGGAGAGCGGATCGAGGGTGCTTGGTCCTGAATACGACCCTTGCCTTGAAAGTGAGATCGGCGGTAGTGGTTTATTCCGACTTGCATTCAAGCTTAGCGTGGAGCTCTTTCGGTGAGAAGAAGAGGAAGACGAAGATGTGGACGTGGACATCTTTCTCTCTGTGTGTCTTGTGTGTAGAAGTCAAGCGTGGGCTTTTGATTCCCGTACCGCTGTTTTAATGCTGTGAATTAATATATAGCCAGTGCTCTAATTGAAAATGCCTGATGTCTCTCTAATAGCGAATAGCTCTGATAGCAATGATTGGCACCGTTATATCCCGCTCTATCCTTGCTGGCAGGGTATAAGGAGTGCACTTGTCGATGTTCGAGTCTGATGATTGGCTCGTTTGTCGCGCGGTTGGTTGTTACCTGCTGTTAGATGTTAATCTAGTTAAACAGTCAAGCCTCAAGATAGTTATAAAATAGCTGAAAACGATCTTGTTTCACCGCAAGCTCTAAGCACACATATCTTATTTTGGGGCCTTTATTTTAGTAGCAGCGTTAGCCACTGCTTAGCTGGCCAGAAATATTGCTAGTGGCCCTACTGATACCCTGCTGCGTGCGTACAACGAACGTAATTTTCGACAGGTTCTGGGCCCACATCACAAGCTAAACGCGACATATTTAAGCTTAGTACAGGCGGAGTACTTTTCACTCCCCCAGGAAATTCTTACGAAAATCTGACCCACACGAATGCCACGGTCAAAAATCTACCAAGCAGAGAATTACCGGAATTTCGTGTACGCGTTTCCGAGGGTAAACATCAGGTGACTAGAGTCGTATCAGCTTTACTACTGGTGGGCTATTTTTAGCTAGCAGCATCAACCCTAGTCATAATCTACTGCACTAGCTCACGACTCACGGGCACTCTTCGAGTAATTAATCATTAATTTACTTGTATTACACTGATATCAATATATCTTTTCAAATATTATTGTTCTCCCTTTCATCGTCTTTATCTCCTATTAGTCGAAGTAACGTGGCTCATCAAAGACATGATATGCATGCCCTCTAACACCTTCACCGTAGAACATCTTTGGGAATCTCATGTCCTCGGGTACTTGTTCCTCCAAAACACGCTCTTGTGAATAGCCTTGTGATTCTTCAATCGATGTGCCAACAACAAACTTAGCAGCTTGTACTTCAGTATCTGTAATTGTACCTCTACTTACCCTTGCATATGCAGTTCTCTTCAAATTCTTGTAGAGTACGTATTCACACCACCTATCCCAATCACTTGCGTCAACATCATGCATTCCACTCTTCTCAGATACATAGTTGTTATAATTACCCTGTAGAGGCTCTGTTACCAAATAACTCAACAATACCATAGGTCTATCACTTGATCCCATGATATCACGTACACCAAGAGATTGTAAAAGACGGTCTTCAACATCTTCCTCTTGACCTGAATGGAACACGACAACATCCACTAATTCGCCATAGACGTCCAATGTAGCATGGATAGCAGGAGCTAACTCACCAACTGGTGATGGTAAAAGGTGATGAGTCGAATTCAAAATTGGGAACTTGGATAAAAGGGCACAACCCCATGTATGTTTATTTGGTCCAGGTCCAAAATCTGCATACATGTTCAACTCTTCCGCTAGTTGTTGTGTTAGATCTCTATTACCCATAATTATTCTTTGTGTATCAGATTCTAAAAGTCCAACGACATCCAATTCTAAATCACGGATCAAATCACGCATACGACCTTCACTGGCCCACATGTCATTATCCAATCCAAAATGAATAGTCCAAATACCAGCAGTGAATAGCTTTGAATCAGGATGGTAAGGTTTTGGATCCATTACTGGGAATCGAAGATATCCAATTAATATTGTAAGACAACACATTGTAAGCATCAATTTTTTTAAATGACCCAATGATTTGGTTAATACCGTATCGTTGAGGTTGAAAGGTTTGACATTTTCCAATTTAATGAATGCAAATAGACCCAATGCAACTAATCCAGTAGAAGAACCCAATATTATATCTGTTCTTTCTCGTAACAGCCAACCAAGTGGAACAAATGCATATGCAACAATCCAAACATGTGCCAATAAAAACACAATATTTATAAGGCCTGCCAAAGTAAATAATGAACCAGGGTTAAACTTCGAAGCCTGAATTAAGAACATTGGTACAGAACTTGTCAAAAACAATGTATAACCAATAACACCAAGGAATCCAAACCAACCTCTAAAGAAGTATAATATACATGCAGATATACATCCAAATGACACGGTCCAGTTATTTGTAATGTTTGGGATTGTTAAGCCCAAATAAGCACCAACAAGTGATGTTATTATGACAATTGCACCATGTGGGATAGGAACAGGTCCAGAGATTGGATAACCTTCCCATAACCAAAGGATCATAGTTGATGAGTCTGTAAGCATGGCATGAAGACTAAAGAGGAATGCACCGAGTGATATGGCTGTTATGATGAATGATGGTTTGTTATCATTGATCTTATTGAGGGCTTCTAATTTTTTGGATGCATGCGAAGATGATGGTCTTGCACCAGGTGTATACCATGCAGAGATCAAACCAACAATCAAACCTGTAAGGTTCCAACCACCGTTAAATTCGTTCATTATTGGCCAAATCGGGTTATTTGTATAATGAGAGAATTTGGCAATTGAAGAAAGGATTAAACCTAGTGTAAAACTCGTTGCATAGTACTTTAAACGAGTGGTAGGATAATCATTATCTGATGATGATGATGATGAATGGTAATGTAATTCATTTGCAAAAGAAATCCACATGAGCACACAGCCAATACCAATGGACAACAATCTGTAGTCTGGAGTTTCAACTTTATAAGAACCAACACCAAAGATAACAGCTAATGAACGAGTCAAATATGGGAATCTAGTGAAGAAAGTTGACACTTTTGGTATTAACAACAAGAAAGGGAAAACGTTTGCTAATATTGAAACTTCAAAACCTGATATGCCCATATTCCATAGTGGGAAATACCACACGACCAGAGGTAACGAAGTGATAACGGACCAGAACATAAACGAGTTTATCGTGTTGGAAATCATTTCCAATAGAGTGATCTGATCCAATAATTTTGACTTTGGTTTGAGCTTATTGCTGTTAGTCTTATCAGTAGACTTGTCATTGACATTGACAGACTCAATGTTGAAATCCAGTTTTGAACCTTCTAAAACCAATGTCAAATCAGCAAAGTCCACAACGCTCAAAGAATCAAATGCAATGTCCAAAATGATCAATAACCATTCGAAATAGGCATAGATCGAGTATGCACCAGCTCTTCTATGGACCTTGTGCTGGATGAACCAGTAGATCAAGGGACCCAATGTCAGAAAGAACGCAATGGACGTGTAGAATCTCTTTGATCTTAGGGATGAGCCCTTTGGAGTCGACGTGATCACGTATTGATCCCAAGGGATAGTGAGCACCATGTATGAGATCATGAACACGTCATGGGCATCGTGATCATCCGTGCTTGTGATGTAGACCCAACCGCCGCATGTGACTGTTCTGAGCACACCGCAGACGAGGCCAAACAGTGATTTGCCCTGTGAGTTGACTGATTGGTAGCGGATGAATGAGAGTATTAGGAGCAGGAACCTTGGGCCCGAGGTGAGCGCTATGAGGATCTGGAAGATCGATCTCTCTGGATAGCGGTCGCCGATGGTGGCGCTCACGGAGGGGAACCACTCGTCTGGGTAGCCGTGATAGCTGTTCTGTACTATCTTCTCATAGTGGAGCCAGTAACCAACGACAAGGGCAGCGAGAAACGCCGACGAAGCACAAATTGTGTGTGCTATTGAGATCCAGCGGGCGTTGATTTGCAACTGCAGAGGCTGGACGCTGTGAGCCGCCATCGTAGCTGGATGTATGGGTAGTGGAAGTGGCAGTGGTAGAGGTAGCGGTGGTAGCTGAGCGCTGTTAATTATGTGTGGTGATTTTTGGGATTTGTTTGTTTGGCCGCGGCTAAATCAACTTCAACTGGCACTGGATGAGGAAGAATAGAAACAATAACGGTGGTGAACTTAGGAAAACCAAAATTTAAGGGGAAGTAAAGCTGCCGACAAAGATCACAACAACTGGAGAGTTAAAAATCACGGACTGAACCGGACCTCACTACATACAAAATGGGAGGTGAGTAATGTGACTCACATCTACAAATGGAACACCAATTACTAACCCAAATTGTTTAACACAGAGCACAAACCAAACGAACTCGTGTCATTCGACGAGATAAACTATGACAACTATAAAGACCTTCGTAAAGCTCAGGAATCCATGCTTAGAGAACAATGGATCCGTATTAACGCTTTGAAAGTGTGTCGTAATGCGCTTGACAAATGCTACAAGAACAAAGGTGTCAACCAATTTGAAGATTGTAGAGAACTCGCAGAGAGATATATGCAAATGATGGATTCACAAGGTCAAATCGATGGATTCTATGGATATCAAAAGAATGATCCAACAAAGTGACTGTTCGACTGTTTATTCTATTTATTTATTCTATTTATTAATCATATTTATTGATCATAATTTGTTGACTTACTGTATAGTATAATAGTCTTGAGTAGTTTGATCGTATTAATTTTGCAAACAGTTGATCTTTTATATAGGACTCTTTCTCACACGAACCAACACATCTAATGGAACCAATAAACCTGACACAATATAATGTGCAATCACAACAACTGCATACCTCTCAGAGCACTGGTAACCGACTGGGATGGCACAGTCTCTGAAGACACGATGGAACTCGTAGGTGGTGCAGCCTACCAGAACGTCAATATTGGCACAACGGATAAAGATCAAATCCCTCCATGGAGCCACTTTGTCAATTTCTATCTCACTGAGTACAAGAATTTCATATCACAGTCAATCAAACAACCAGATTCAATAGAAGAAGAATACCAATACCAACAGCTTTCAAGAGGCGTTGAATTGAACTCGTTTAATGAATGTATAAAACATGGTTTGTTTAAAGGATTACGAAGAAGTCAACTGATAAAACAGGCTGAATCTGTTAAAGTATATCCAGGTTCAATGCAAGTTATCAAAACACTGGTACAGTACAACATACCTGTATTCATATTAAGCGTCAACTGGACCTCTATTATAATGCAGAGAGTGTTGGAACTACACGGAATAGATACATCAAAAGTGAAATTTATTACCAATGAGTTTGAACTGATCGGTGACAGTACTACAAGTATTGATCAAGACCCAATGTTAACAGGTAATGCTACAAAGAACAACAGAGATATACGAACAGGGTCAGATAAACTTGAGCAGTTCAAACTGATCAAGAAACAGTTGAGCCAAGGTCATAATATCACGCATGGTATCTATTACATCGGTGATAGTTCATCCGATTTCTTATCCATACTTGAAGCTGATTGTGGCTTGTTATTTGGAAATTATTCGGCATTGTCAAAGTTTAAACAGTATAACATTCCGTTTGATGAAGGATTTGACATAGGTAACGTTGATCATATCGAACAGAAAAAGTATAAGCATATACAATCATGGAACGAAATGTTGGAAGCTGTTGATTCCTTATTAACACTATGACATATTTTTCCGTATAAGCAGTCAAATGAGGTTATGTAATATATTATGCAATACATTATGTAATACGTACACCCATCGTGCTCAAAGCTCAACGTATTTATCAATCTTGACCATTCCTTCGTATGTATTGGCAAAGGACATAGACTCTGGTGCATACTGTAATAGTTCATCATAAGCTGGTACTTTACGTCTAGCTTCACCATCAACGATCGAAACAGCGTCCCACTCTCCCCAATAACAACTGATCTTTAAACCTAATCTGTTGTTGATAGAATCATCTGGTTCTTGTTCATCTTCACCATCTTCAATCCATTTTGGTATCCATTGAATACCCAAATGATATGAGCCTTGGTTCCAATCGGTCTTATGCAATGATATGGTATCAATACCTTGGAAATTCTTATAAATGTCATTACCTTTAGAATCCCTTGATGCACCATTAGGTATCGTACTCGTCATATAATTACTAGCTGATTCCATCATTGTTGGTGAGTTTCTTGCCCTATAGACCAATGAAGATGAATTTTGATCATCTTCATCCTTATAAATAGTCACTATACGAACAGGAGACTTATCAGTAAATGGATCATTATAACTCGTTGTGTTGAATTCCAAAACACAGTTTCTATTGTCCGATACATTGATAAACACTTCTGCATTTGACGGTGAATATGGAGTTCCAGCATCTTTTTTAGATTTCTTTACTTCAACGTTCAAATATGAATCATATGCATTATCTTCCAAAGATGTTCCATTAACCAAATATGGACGAAATTCATCAGATGAAGTTTCATAGACACAAAGTTCATTACCATCACTAGCTGGTTTACATTTAGGATATGAGGTACCATTTGATTCTTTTACACTTGGTAAATCAATGAGAACTGTTTTTAAGAATCCTTCGCGCCCAAATAGTTCCACAGTTCCAAGTGGATTATTGATACTATCCAAGTCTATCCTCTGAGCGAATCTGACCTTTAGAGGAGATTCTGCAGTAAATGGTTCATCAAAGAAAATTGACTTGAAACCTCCAATTATAGTCAATATCAACACAATTGCAAATAAGAAATTTAGTTTGTATGCAAATCCTAATAGTGGTAGAGATAACACCACTGAACTGAACAAAAGACAATCGTAGACCAAATTTGTTGAGCTTAAACTCTCTTGAACCGTTTGGTTTAGGCCCTCTAATGATAATTCAATTGCATCGTATGTCAACAATAGAGAGAGTGGAACTAGGATCAAGAATTGTATACTCCAATCGTATGTAAATGAATTATGTTCTGGATGAGCGGATTCTTTACTAGTACGTAAGTTATGAAGCTCCTCCTCCTCATTATATGAGTCGTTTGAGTTTACCAATGGAGTACGTTCAGTGACCTGATCACTCATCACTCGTTCTGAATCATCGCCCTGTATAGGCTCTTCTATTGAGCCATACTGTGTATTGGTGAAATCAGCAAATGAAGATCTTCTTGGTCTTGCAACTGATATACCGAAGAGACCAAATATTGAAGATGCACCATAGAGAACGTAGAGTATAGTGACTAAGTAATATCCTGATTTACCATCATCATTGTTCTCCTTGACGGTAACAGCTAACAAAACACACCAAAGCATGACAAATGTTTCCAAAGTGATTATCAATTTTAGATCATGAACTGGCCATAGACGTTGTGAGATTGTTAGAATTGAATAGTTGACGAATAAAAACGTTGCACTCAATGTGATCAGAGGAGTCCAAAAATCTCTTGATACGATAAAAGTGTTAAAATGGTATATCAACCCATTGATGATCTTGGTTGCAATTAACGAGATTGCCATTGAGATCGGTAGCCTTATCCAACTAAATCCGGTGTTCCATATTTTTCTCTTATGGATTATCATTCCAAAGAAGATCAACACGAATGGGATCGATATGAGTACAAAGATGTTAAACTTAACCAATTGATCCAATGGAACGATAAAGAACATTAGACCAAGGACATCAAAGAAGACACCAGAGGTTTCTGTTGATGAAGATTGGTCTTTATCGTTAGGAATATGCTTTGAATTGGAGATTGCCCTTGTTAGATCTAAAGTATTACCAAGCATATGCCAAAGGGCACCTTTCGAAGTATGTTTTATCGAATCACCCGGTGTATGATAAAGGTCTCTTGGTTTATAGAAGGCAATGTCCAATCCACGAAGCCCATGGTCTTTGTACACTCTATAATCCGTTTCACTCTTAATGACACCAGTTGCAAATGCGTGTTGAAATATGGAGTTTGCAAACGGGGATCTAACTTTTGAATAAAACTTAGCAATTGCATAGTCCGTTGTTCTGAACAAAATAGCACGTTCACCTGTTCCAGTTCCTTCCAAGTTTATGACAAATTTGACCAATTTCGACCAACGATGTTCAAAGAACGCAAAAGCCCCAAAGAGACCAAACTCTTCATTGTTGTTGAAGTTAAAGACAATCGTACGTCTTGGTCTCTCATTCTCCGTCGTGGAGTAGTATTCAAGGACACCGAGTAAGCTAGCAACACCTGCACCGTCATCTGTGGTACCGTACGAGGTTCCAACAGAGTCATAGTGTGCACTTAGCAGTAAACCGTCCAATGAAGGATCTGAACCTTCAATCTTTACAAGGATATTGGAACTCTTGAAATGGAACAATGGGTTATATGTGCTGAGATCCGGTAATTTCCATAATGAATGACTGTTGTAATAGGTCAACCCAGTGGCTTTATCATCGTCAAAGGTGATGTTGTTCAATTTACTTCCAGATGTCAACTCAGAGACCCTGTTCAATATGTAGTCATGGACTTCGTCATTAGCATGTGAGACGTATGGATGTGGTTTATGGGAGATCTTTTGCAAATCCAACCATGACGAAGAAAGGACCTTCGGCTCTGGGCTTGGAACTGTTAGTGCATAGTCCCTTGCCAATGGATAACTGATGAACACCAATAACACAGTCAAACCAACAAAAAGCGTCAAAGAGGTCTTTCTGAATCCAAAGATCGCTCTGATGGAACGTGTGAAGAGTGAAGGTTCTGCTGAAGTGGATGTCTTTTGATTAGCAGGCTGCTGGGGTTGAGCTGGTTCTGGCTGTTGTTGCGGCTGCTGTTGCACCTCCGTTTCATGAGGTTGCTCGTTGTAGATATGGTCACCAGCAGGGAAACCCGTAGGTTCTGAGCCTTTGTAGATACTGCTGCGGGAGCCGCCCTGCGGCTCTGCTTCTTCAGACATTAGCTTGTTTGAGCTAATAACTAATGAGTGAGTGAGTGAGAGAGTAAGCCAAACAAGCGGTGAAGTTGAGCTTACTTTGCATTGAGTGTGGTGAATTTGACTGGAAATGCAGTGAGGATATGTTGATAATTTAAACGGATAAGCCTGCTGCTGCCCCTAACCAGCCAGCCATACTAACAAAAAATGAAAACATACACAGGCAAAACACTGGGAGATTAAGTTCACGCTTATGCTTATGCTTCTGAGATCTACGATAAAGTCAAAATATTCGGTTAAATCAATGCAAAATGTGATCTCCAACGATCAATGTATATTTATAAAAACTCCAACCCTAAATGTCCTCAAAAAAGACAATTATAACCATTTAGCTAATTACTTAACTACTTATGCCAACAAGATTGCTCCAACGCATAATGCAATTGGGATAACAATGTTATTCTTCTTTACGGCTAATGGACCAGAAGCTCCATTTGTACCATTTGTTTTATTCGTAAGAACTGTATAGACAGCATCTGTTGTATATGTAGTTGTATAAGTACCAGTGGAGCTTCCACTGGTGAATACCACTGTTGATGTAATTGGTTGATGAGAAGTTGAAAGTGTGTTACCGATTAATGATGATGCTGATGCTGCGCTGATTTCTAAAGTTGTGGTGAATGTTTCAGATCCCGATGTGTATGTACTGACTGTTTCTGATGCTGATACTGCAGTTGTTGATGGGGTCCACCAGACACTTTGTGATGGAGTCCACCATTGGGTGACTGATGGGGTCCACCAAACTGTTGTAGGTTGTTCAGTAGCAGTACCTGTAGCAGTTGCAGTAGTCTCTCCAGTTTGCTCTTCAGTTGTAGCCGCAGTTTCAGTTTCAGTTCCAGTAGCGATTGTCTCTCCAGTCTGTGTATTAGTCTCCAAGGTTTCCTGAGCAGTTGTTTGCAATGTTTGTTCAGTTTCCTGTGTTGCTAAAGTGTTAGTATCAGTATTAGTATTAGTATTAGTATTAACAGTCTGCTGTTGAGCTGTAGTTGTTGCTCCGGTGTTGTCATCTAGTGCACCTTGATCCTGTGCAAGAGTCCGTGTGATCATAGAAGCGAGAATGATGTTCTTGTAGAATTGCATAATGGTTATATTTCAATATATGATGACTGTTAAAAGCTTGGGTATGATTTAGCTGATGGTTAACTTGAGCTGATGTTACAAATAATTCATAAATGCAGGTACATTGGATCCATTTATATATTCGTAAAATCTCGAGATGAAAAGACGTGTCACTCCATATCCAAAAATAGAAATTCTATAACATTACACCAAATTTCTGATCCAACATTCCCATAATCCATGAAAAATTGCCCCTTTGGGCAAAGTGTAAACATATAATCGATGACTCGTCCAAAAACAGCAATAATACTCGAGTTTGGATTGGTTTTTTGTTGCTCCGACAAAAGTACATTTTCAGGTCATAAAGCGAGGTGTATCACGTGCTCTCCGACCAAATCTTTGCACAAACACCGAGACGGTCCCGTGGGTCCGGAGGGGCAGCGCCTAATTTCCCTTAAATTTTTTTGGTAATTTGCTGAACACTACGCAATTTGTTAGGGAAATATATAACGTTTACTGCAGTACAGAGTCACCGCGCTGAGAATTGTTATAAAGAATTGAAAGTTGGAGATCCAGGTCTAACAACAACATAAACAAAGAACGATTCAGTATATTGATACCACTACCGGTGTTTTGAACTATTGCAATCAGTTGATAAAGTGACACACAGCTCATAACAATTATACCAAATATACCAAAAAGACAATGCGTTCTACACAGACTCTTCTAAGACACGTTCCATCAATCAAATTTGTTGGAGGTCCACATATCCGTGAAGGTTAGTATATATCTTTGGTTCAATAAGGCAGGCATATGATAATATGACATTATCATTGTATTGTGAACAAAAAACTAACATTCTATTCCCTTGGAATAAAACAGCTGTTGATTCATCGGTAAAAATTCACCCAATGTCAAATGGTCTTATACCTAATGGTGAAGGAACGCTTCAGATTTCAGCTTTAAACTGGCCAAAATTGGTTATTGCCAAGCCACCTCCATCATCAAAGAAACAGACTTCTTCGTCATCATCAACGTCATCATCCTCTCCATTTGCTCTAAAACCAAGCGATAAACCATTTGATTTCATAAGTGTTAATCAATTACCAAAGAAGTATCAGACCCCAAGGTTTGAAGAATTTGAAATGGATGTTGTTAATGCCGGTGGAGCTGGTGCACTTATCTAAAAGACAGAGAATACATTATACCGATATAGCTGTTGTTTGATCAATAACTGGAACCAATTAAACAAGATATAACTACATATATTCCAAACAAGGCGAGACAAGACAAAACAAAATACACACACACAATAAACGTTGGTTACTCTAGGATTATACTTAACCTGTCGATTGACAGCCATTGCAAGTAGTAATGGCATAAGCATTTGTATTAGCAAACCTTTAACAATAGCTCATTCCCCAGAATTAATACCATATTCAGAAAATAAATCACGTGACTTACGCGAACATGGTTTATAAACCTTTAATACTAACAACCTGTTTATTTTAATTCGCCACCAGTTACAATAATATCAAACTATCAAAAAGGTTATAGTATAAGACATCTTACAATTGGTAACTTCATTATATTTAACCAATCAATTAATTACCAACTCAACAATGGATCATAATCCTTATAGATGGGGAAGACCTCATGATGACACCTATGGAGCTTATAACGAATCAATTGCCCATGCAAGTGCCCATGGAAATGATCATTCTAATTATCCAACGATGAATACACAACAACCAATTGTTACTGGTACATCTGTGATAGGTATTAAATTTAACGGTGGTATTATAATTGCAGCAGATAACCTTGGTTCATATGGTTCATTGGCAAGATTTACGGATGTTGAAAGACTTTTCCCAGTTGGTGAGAATGCAGTTGTTGGAGTTAGTGGAGATATTTCAGATCTTCAAGAGATTGAAAGAATCCTTGAAACTTTAGAAGTTGAGAACTCATATGATTATGATGGACATAGTTTAAGAGCTTCTCATATACATGAATATTTACAAAAGGTCTTCTATGGAAGAAGATCCAAGATGGATCCATTATGGAATTCTGTTGTTGTTGCAGGCTTGGAGAAAGATGGAGAACCTTTTTTGAAATATGTTGATCTGTTGGGTGTTACGTATTCTGCTCCAACGATTGCAACAGGATTTGGTGCACATCTTGCTATACCTCTGTTAAGAAAAGTTGTTTTTAAAGAGGATGAAGTTGCCAGTATCGATGAGGCAACTGCAAGAAAGGCAATTCAAGATTGTATGAAAGTTCTATACTATAGAGATGCTAGATCGTTGGATAAATACTCGATGATTACTATTACGAAGGAAAAAGGTGTTGTATTTGAAAAGAATTTGAGATCTGAGAATCAAAGCTGGAGATTTGCAAAGGATATCAAAGGTTATGGTACACAGACTGTTTAAAGTGGTGATCACTAACCATGAACAGAAAGAGCACACAACGTTGAGCAGTAACGTAGTAGAATTACTATGACTATGACTCAGTCTATCTTTAAATCTGTAGTGCAGTTGAACAAGAATAATAGTAATCGTAATAAATGAGGTCTGGTACGTTTGTGTAGTGTAAATCTTAGCCGTCCAGTAATCAGTGCAAGTAACACAGGGGGCTGGGGATAAGCCGCAGGCTCCCAGCCGGTAGAGCTCAGGCTGTAATTGTAGGCTGGGTGGAAGAAGTGGCCCACGGTACTACTGTAGTTCTGGTGAGCCACATCAACCACACAGACGTCGTACAGGGGGAAAAAGTGCCTCAAAAAAGAATAACATTGGCAGGGGAGGCAGCAGGGGCAAGCGAACGGCAAGGGCAGCAGAAGAAGATCAAAGCACAAATTTCTAGAAGGAGAATCGCGAGCAGATGAAGATCTTCCTTAGCTAATTTTTCCCCCAGGCTTCCCCCCAAACCACCGCCTTACAACATGCACTGTGGCTAATATTCCACGTCTTCTATCAGCCAGCAGAAGCAGCAGCAGACGTAAACATCCACAACGGAGAAGCAGCTCACTGCCAAACGTTCTACATCGATAATCTTTCCTTCTTTCCAGAAAAGAATAGCACAGGTGGCAGTGACATAATCGTGGCATCTTCATAGTACACTCGCTAAGACCACGCTACACTACACCCACATACACACTACACTCACGTTATCAGTCACACTGTTACACAGCTACAACTACAACTACAGCAATGGTATTCGACATCACAGTTCTGGGATGCTCAGGCGGTCCCTTAGAAGGCGGAACGTGTGCCTATCTCGTGAAGCCTTCATGGGTATCGTATCTCGATATACTCGAAAACAACTTAACGAACGAGGTCATTGCAATTGACATGGGTTCAGGCCTATCGAGGTTATGTGAGATGCTCAACGACGAAAGGGATGGTACACCGGATAGAATAGCATTGGCCACGCTGAGAAACTATTCGATATCGTTGGACAGTATCGATAGTTTTACAGGTAAGATAAAGAGAAATAAATCTGCTCTTCAGTTGAAGGAGTTATCGTCATCGTCATCGTCATCATCCACGATAGAAGTCATAAGGAAGTTGTCATCAAACTTCAAAACATATTTACTATCGCATGCACATCTGGATCATCTAATGGCTTTTGTTATAAATTCTCCAATGTTTGGTTCAAACTCATCAAAGACGATATATGGATTGGATACAACTTGTGAGTTCCTAAAGAGTTCAATATTCAATGATAAGATTTGGCCAGATTTATCAAATGATTCAAATGGCAAATTCTTTAACATTAATCCAATAACAGCAAATGTTCCAATATCGGTTAATAATGGACGTTATACGATAACTCCTTTCAGATTGAAACATGGTTCAATGTGCTTGTCTCTATCTAGTAGTAGCACAGCTACTAGCAGCACAGCTACTAGCAGCACAGATATCTATGAAAGCACATCGTTTCTTATAACAGAGATCTCAAGCAATAAATCTCTACTGATATTTGGAGATTTTGAGACAGACAATACATCATCGTCTTCTTCAAATCAATTAAACAATTTCATCTGGTATGAAATTGCTCCTTTAATAATCAACAAAGAGTTGAATACAATCGTCATCGAATGTTCAACTGCAAACCTTTCAATTCATCAATCAACTTTTGGTCATATGACACCAAGGACTCTATTTAAAGAGCTGTTAAGCCTAAGAGATATAATTACAGAATTATTGCTAACACAGCGCTCATATCACAATAATACCAACTATGGCATACTACTGGATCATCCATTAAAAGGTTTACATCTTCTCATCACACATATCAAAGACCAACCACAAAGCATTGACCCAAGAAATATAATATTTGAACAATTACAGCAGCTTAATCTCGAATTCGATCTACAGCTGGATATTACAATTTTGTTTCCAGGTCAAACGTATACTGTACTATGATTGCATTATACAATCGTTATCATACAACATGATCAATGACAATAATAACATCTTCTTTCAATTTTAGTTTTAATTTACACAAACCTTGTAGTCCTTTAGCAATAACCCCTTGTTCAAACGATGAAATAACCATCGGTGGATAACTCAGAGATCAAATCAAATGGAAGCGATTCGTCATCTTCAACTTTAACAATATCCAATACTTTAACTCCTCCCAAGGTATTAACAGGGTTTTCACTGGTGAAACTAATTTCAATTGGGAAAAGGTCATCTTCATTGGCTCCGATACTAAACTCCAAGACACCATTCTCACCAGGTGATAATGATTCCAATTGGAAAATGATTCCTTCATCACTAATTTCACTAATCGTGGCATTATCGGATTTAACTTCAACATCCTCAGTATAAACAGGAATCAACACGGTAATGCTATCAATGGATTCGTTATAACTTTCGCTCAGCTCATATTCCAAGGTAACATCAGTCATACTACCATTGGCACTTAACCACGTGGTGAATTGAATTGGAACATACTTATTCTCATCAGCTTTACCAACACCTCTCCATCTTAAAACTCCCAAGTTTTGATCGTTAGATGGGAATGGCTTTTCAGGGTTCTTCAACCCTATTACTGATGATGAAGAAAACAAGTTTCTATCAACGTTTGGATGAGTCTTGAATTGAACACCATCAGAATTAGCAGATTCCAACAAGATCTTCGCTAATGCCAATTCAGCATCGTTGATACGCAATTGTAGAACACCCTTAAGCTCAGATGATACGATAGATCCATCACGTGTGATCTCAGCAGTGACTTTCTCCTCCAATGTCACTAATATACCATTGTTCTGTGGCTTATCATCAACTGGTGCAGGTGTTTGATATTGCTGCTGTTGTTGCTGTTGCTGTTGATATTGTGATTGTTGTTGTGGAATAGCTCTTGGAAGCTCTGGTTCGGCGAGTAATGGAGCAGATGACTCAAATGCTGGCTTCTTAGACTTACCAAGTTGTAATCCACGACCTCTTGGTGCCGGTCTGGTACTTGGTGTTGGCTCAACCGGCGTTGGGGCATAGCTCTGTTGTTGTGTTGCCTGAGCAGAGTAGTCTTGTGTTGGTGCGTAGCTATTGCTATTGTTGCCATATGAAGATGAGCCCATTCCGCCTTGGAATCCACCATTGAATTGAGATGCATTGTTACGACGGTCCATCTCCCTTCTTTGAATCTCCTTGGCACGACGTTTTCTCTCTTCAGTAGCATCGAGCTCCTTGTTACGTTCGATGATCTCCTGGATCTTCTCTTCATGAGAATCCATTTCCAAGAATGCCTTGATTTGAAGGAATGAAAGGTTCTCCTTGTATCCCAAAGTGACAATCTCATCCATAGCACTTAAAATCTCAAATGCATTCTCAAAGATCTCCCTTTCGTTAATGACTCTGAGTAAAGAAGTAACAGTTTCTGAGAATAGATTTAATGTCTCAATGTCTTGTAAGATATTCGATTGACGATTGGTGATCAAAAGAATGTATAACTCATCCAATGGTTGATAAACGTATCTGACGTGTTCATCTTCAACTGTGGTATGTTGGGTGTTGTTTTCAGAGAGCAAAGCTGGGAAATTGGCAAGCAACTCGGTAACTCTGTTTTTGGTCAGATCCCTAAACTGTCTGGACAAAATTGCCTTACCACTACGTGTGATAATAGAAGCTGCAAGAATGGCCATTTTCTATCAATTGTTTCTCACTTGTTCTCGAATGTTGTTGTTCAATCAGTAGCTTGTTATGTTTGTTCCGTTGACAAGCTTCAATTTACGCGTCAATTGGAGAGCTTCAGTAGTGTTAAGCTTCTCAAGAGGTAAAATATGTCTGAGCAAGTCTTAGATTCTTGGTTGTTACGATAATAAAGCCAAAAAATCAACGGATCAACAGCTGTTAAGGTCTGTCGTGGGCTCCCCTTCCTTTCAAAACAATCTTGATCTTCCAATTTTTGTTGACGTTTCAATTTGTCTCGTCCAGGGCGAAAAATCCAGATGTGCGCGTAACAGAATATATCTCACAGACCTACCCAATAACGAAAATGCTGCTTTAGCTTTATCTGTTACGCCAATGTCTCCAAGTGTTCACTATCACCGAAGCTCCAGATACACTCATTACGTTGGAGTCCACTCAATGTTGAATAAACTGTCTAAATAGTCGATTGATTGCGAAGTCAAAAACTTGAATTCCCTTCTCTCCTCTTTACTCATGCATATGAAGTCATATATGTGTACTTTAACCAACACTTCGATTGCTGCGAAATGATTTAATCCACAATCAACAAGAAACTGTACCTCTGGTAAATTTACTTGGTCACTGAAGTTACTATCCCATTCTTTTGCAGTGTAACTTGAAATCTCACATATCCAATCACACAAATTCTCGAAGTCAGAAGGAACAACATATGATTCGATACCTAACAATGATAAAGTCAATTGAAAACTTGGAAGTGATTTGGATGTTGCAGTTTTACCACTCTTGATCAATACGATCAAATTAGGGAATCTTTTTCTCAATGTTATGAGTCTGTTATGAAGGATGTGTTTACCCTGATGATCATACTGTCCGACTAATAGCATATCGATTATGATAATTCCACATCTTGCGGATATCAAAAAATCAACATCATCATCTTCAAGGTCTAGTTCAACGATTTCAAGATTAGTGTTTGAATAGAAATAGTTCAAATGCTTTTGATATTCATCTGTGAGAGTTGAATTGAAGGCAATGGTTGCCTTATAATCGACTCTTGGATTATCGAAAACATGGATCTTTTGCTTGACCTGTTCGTTTGATGAATATTCATTAGGATTATATATCTCCGAGATATCAATGGTACCATTTACAGATTCCTTATCGAAGAGACTGAGTAAAACATTTCCAGCAGCTGACCTATCGGTATTGGTTTTCTTTCTTTTTTTACGCATTATCTTCTCAAGATCATCGTCGATATCTTGTTTAGTTATGTCTGTTTCTCCAGTATCTTCCTGAGCTATTGTCGTACTTTTCATTGCCAACATACTTGTCTTTTCGATCTCAATATCTGATATATTTGTTGCGGAGATTGCACTAAATTCTTTTGTTGTTTCCTTTAACTTTATGTTTGAATTGTCGTTTAATCCAGATATAGCTGTGTCGGTAGTGGCTGACTTGTCCTCGTTGATATTCACAACTGATGTATGAGATGACTCTTCTTCCGGGACATACATTGTGGCGCTCTCATGATCTATTGATATAACGT
This sequence comes from Williopsis lachancei, assembly GCA_030567175.1. Classification (NCBI taxonomy): domain Eukaryota; kingdom Fungi; phylum Ascomycota; class Saccharomycetes; order Phaffomycetales; family Wickerhamomycetaceae; genus Williopsis; species Williopsis lachancei. The sequence continues at coordinate 29,903 of JAJLRR010000097.1, forward strand.
ACACATCAACAGGTTCAATCTTCTCAAATTTCTTCTTTGTATGGACGATGAATGAATAACTTTCAGTACATTCAATACTCTCTTCGAGAAGGATAGACTCTGAAAGATCTGGTAATTTTGAAAAGATCTTCCTCAATGATACACCTGACACTTGTACCTTGATACGTTCAACAGGGTTTAACATACAAAATGTAAATGCTGAAGTTGTCTCTTGGAAAGTTGGTTCTTCACTCATGAATGGAGCTTCTATACGGAATTCCGAACCTTTCTCTAGATGTTCTTCAATCCAATATTCTTCTTTGCCGATGATATCTGCTCGATCAAACCCAGTCATTTTATGCTCCCACGGCTCGATCAATGGCTTATATAAAAACTTATGGTCATCCTTATCAGAAGGTAAGGTATATGAGATCAAGAAAGATGTCATAAGTTTCAATGGTTTGAGTATATGAGTTTCGTATCTCAAGTTTTCAGCTTCATCTTCATTCTCAGATGACTCAGATTCATCCAATGATTCTTCAAGGTATTTGCAATCAGATTGAGGTTCTATGCTGATTGCTCCAGGGATCATCTTCGGAAGACTGTTGTCAAAATTTCTTGTTATAGGGATCTCCATTATGTCATTGAGATAAAAACGATCATCATCGCTGTTCATGGGAATGAAATGAGGAATAGAAAGCCTTAAACCACATGTTCTCGTACAGCACTTTATAAAAGTTGTGATGTCCTTTGTAATCGTGAGTGCCTCCTTTGGTTCGTATTCGGATAGGTTTGGAACCGTTACAGCTTCTTGATCATTTCCCCATCTGTTTACATTTCTTATCGTGATAACATCTAGAAACTGCACACTATTTGGGATATCAGATTCGCTATCATCCTCCACTTTTACCAGCTTTATCAAATTGTGCGTGTGTAGTCTTGTTGAGCTGAATAGTTCTGGATGTGACAGTGTAGGCGGCTCGCTAGTGATGGCTGATTTCAAAAACATAGCCGCCGGCTTATCAATTCCAATTCTTTCCTTCAAATGGCTCTTGAATGACTCGAGTGCCTTCTCATACAGCCTCTTGGGGAAGCCATTATAGGCGCTTAGTTGAAGCTCTGGATCCAAAGTCCAATCTTTGTCAAGGTGTTGTAGGATGTCATCCATTCTGTGTCGGAATTCTGGTCGTATCACTTAAATGAAGTCAATGTCTTTTTGAAAGAGCTTGTAATGGAAACTTAGAATCGAAAAAGTATGGGGTAAACTGAAGTGGTGATCGGCGGCTAATTTGTACTACGAATAAATATTAATTTGACACAATATCCAGTGTTTATTAAAATTCCATCAAGAAATAGTAAAGGATAAAACTATATAAAGTTAGAGCTGATTTGGGTTATATATACAACGCGTTATTCTTCTTTCAATTTTTTAGCATCGGGCTCTTCGGTCGTAGCTGCAGATATATTTTCCACTCCGTTCTGATCAGCGTCATCTCCAACATCCTGCTCCAGTGCGTGCTTAGTAGATGTCTTTGTAACTTCTTCTTCAATTTCCAGAACTTGTTCAGCATCTGTGGGGTCCGATGATCCCGTTTGTTTAGCATCCTCGTTTGAAAGCGATTTTTCTGGCACTGATATATCAGCAGAATCCTTTTGTTCTGTTGATTCATATTCGACTTCTTTAACATTTTCAATATCCGTAGCAATTGGTGGTTCATCAGAGGTGGCTTGAACCGTTGATGGATTAGCTTCTGTTTCATTTGTAGAGTGTTTATCATCATCGACATTAGCTTCTTCAGAAGCAGCATCATTTGTTTGGACAACATCTTCGAGCTTCTCAACAACAATCAAATCAACCTCTTCGTTGTTATTCTCCTTCCAATCAGGGACTGGAATACCCTTGTCATTCAAAAGCTTTAGATCTTCGGTATCTGGTGAAGATTGACCAGATGAAGGTTCAAGAAATAGAGGCTTGGTATCAGTTTCCGGAGCATCAGCCTCTTCATATTCGAGAAGATCATCATGTTGTAAGTCATCTTTCCCAAAATCAGCTTTCTGGCCATCGTCCTCCTCCTCCCCTTCCACCACGGATGTAGCATTAGTAGCATCCTCAGACTTTACAACGTTCAGCAGAACTGGCTCTTCACTATCGTCACGGTTTTGAGGACTTGAAACAATTGAGTCTGAATTAGACTTAATTTGGTTATCATCATCAGTTGTACCATTTATTTGACGTAGTTCATCAAGTCTTGTTATGAATGATTTCTTTGATTCTAATTGTAGCGTAAGACAAGTTGGAGCATTCTTACCACCTTTAAATTTCTGCAATGCATTAAAGGCTTCATAAACTTCACTCAACAGAATTTCATGTGCATGGACACAAGTATCAGGTAGCATAGAGTCAAACTCTTTGAAAGTTATCCAGAGTTCATTCTTATCATCGAATGGATTATCCAAACTTTTAAAAGTTTCCTTTATAGAGTCAAATATCTCATAAAGAGTTGAGCCTGGCATCGGAACGTCTTCTAAAAGAGTAACAATATTTTCATACTTCTTGGAGATCTCTTCATATTGAGTACTGGAGATAGGTGCCAGAAGATAAGGGAAATTATTTGTTTGTACTATGATTGGGATTGGTGTGATTTTGGAACGTGATGTTGTTTTAAGTGGATTTGAAACTTGATCAGTAGCGGTTTCTTCATATTCAAGTTCTTCAGGTTCATCATCGTCATGATTTTCCATAATTTCATCATCATCTTCTTCATCATCAATCTCTAAGAGTTCAACATCGTCAAAGTCAATCAGAGAGCGTTGCTTCTCCACTGCGGCATCCAGCGGGCAAATGCTCTTTACCTCAAGAAGTTCGATATCACTGTCAACTTCCTCATGCGTTGAAATAGGGTCAATTATTGCCACTGATGAGTCTCCGTCGATGTTTGACATGTTAAATGGGCAGTATAAAGCTAGTTAGAAAGTATATATCTATATAGTAGATGTATGTTAGTATAAATAATTAAAATAGTACACAAACCACGTAGTTGAATGTCTTAGTAAAGCTTCGAACAGCAGTGGGTATCAATATTGCTGTATAGTAGCCTTAAAAGGTTAGACAGAGTGATAACTAGAACTGAATGGTGAAATCTCTGTTGAGCTAAAATCTCTGGGTTAGACAAGGATGTTGGTGGAGCAAAGCTCTCATATTGCACAGCTTCTGCAGCTGATTGATTAATCAAACCGCGTTCCTCCAGCTTGTCAGCTAAAATGGTAGGCGAAACATCCGGAGGTGAAGCTGGAATGCAGGTCACGTGATAGTGATACATAGGTCTTAACAACAATATAACTGATAGTTGGTCATTAATTCATTACTTTATAAAATATTCTAAGTAGTAACATAGAGTTTCATCACTTACTGGCTATAACCACTAGCTGACGTTCCAGTACTCCTGAAATGTGTTCTATTATACGTTGACTATAGGCGGTTGACCGTACTGATTTTAACATTCCAAAGCATTGGATCAATACTTTCTTCTCCTTCTCTTGAAGCTGTGGAACTTGTATACTCATCTCAAAATATGGGATGACAACATGGTCTCTGAACGATAGTAATAGGATCTTCTTTGTAGACATCGAGGTCTGAGAATCGGAAAACTCACTCCAATAGGTCTTATCTTTAACGAGACTTCCTGTTCCTTCTAGTTCGGCATTCAAGGGTTCAAATACTGCCAACAGATAGTGATAAATGTTCTTGAAGAAATATTCCCAGACAGATGTCATTCTATAGAAATAGTCATTACCGATGTCTTCAATAAAACTTAATTCATTCTCCAAGATATTCAATCCTTCTTTGAGAAAATCTAGGATTTCACGTAGTAGATTAGTCGCTGGAACGTTATTCATTATCCTTAGTTTTAAAAAAGTCTTAACCATAAGACACATATCTTCAATCGGAGTCTTTAACCTTAAGGTCTTCTTTCTACTGTCATCAACTTTGAATAGTGGTCTAAGTGCATTCGTTATCGTTATCCATAGATTATCAGCCATCTGATCTCTTTGATCAAATGTCATTACTCTGGTATTCAACATTGCCAGTTGTTTACTGATATCATCTTTATCCAACATCTGCGAAGGGTCAAATGAATACATCATCGTACTTCCAGAATCAACAACTTTTTTAGAGTTCGATGCACTTGAAGATAATCCATGATGTCCATGACCATTAAGCTTCAAGAAACTTTGATTATGACCACCATCCAATGTCTTACTTCTCTTTAGTTCTTTTGTCTTGGTCTTTGCAAATAACTTTGCCCTTGCTAATTTACTTTCCACTCTTCCTAGCACTGGACTCGTCGTTTGTGAAGATGATGAATATACGCTTGCATTACCACCTCCATCGGGACTTAGAGGTGATGGACCAATACTATATGCTGCTGATTGTGGTGCAATAGATGTAAACCCAACGTTTGAAAGAGTTTGAGTGATAGAATTCAGAGTTGAAGATGAATTATTTCTATTCATATACCCAAATGGGTTTGTTTTGGTCTTTGTAGTCGTCGCTGTTGAAGGTGTTGCAGTTGTTGGCGTCGATCCTCCGCCATAGCTATTACCCGTTATGGAATTGGCTCTTGATATATCAATGTCTTCTAGTTGTTGGTTTCCTCGTGTATGTGTAAAACTGATTGTGTTTGCCATTGTTGACGTGCTCCGTTTCCTATTCGGTTTCTTGCGGTTATCCATCGTTGTGATACTGTTACTGTGTGTGTGTGTGTGTGTATGTAGCCTGTAATATCGCACTCCGCCTAAGGACGAGTAGTTGATCTATAAGAAGGTTTATTTCAAATGTGGTGATCTACTACGTAATTTTCTACTAACTCCGTGAGCCCGCGAACAAATATATTAGCTCCATACTATAGATAAAATCTAGCATAAGACAGCAAGTACTTTAGAATGTGATATTTATATCGATATCACAAGCATCCTCAGATAAACCCAAGCGTGATCTCAGATATTTATCAACTGTTAACGTCGCTAATTTTTCAGATTTGAAGTAAGGAATGTCTGAATTGGCATAGAGCGAACCAGAGAGTTGAAATTTAAGACCATTGAGCTTAGTCAATGGTTTATTGGTCTCGACGATCTTGGTCTGTTTATCCGGAGAGCGAAGTCTAGGACCAGCGTTGACATCGAAGCCCAAGTGTAACATTTTCAAGTTCTGGACATCCTTCAATGAGACAGAGTCAAACCTTATAAAGACAAGCGTTTCAAGATTTGGTAACGTAGAACCATCAAACTCCAACACTGGACGTTTAGCTTTACCGGCCTTCTGTGGAGAATATACCGATCCTTCCAACACAAAGGTCTTTAGGCTTGTCATTCCACTTATAACTTTTTGTGACTCCAAAAACGTTGTTGGTTTGTCAACGCTCAACAGATGCCATGTAAGCTTCGGGAACTTGTATTGAACATAAGGGTTGTAGTAAACACCTGATAGTGTCAACTTAGTCAAGTTTGGGAATTCGACAACTTCATCTTCCCGTGAGTCATCAATCATACCAAACGTGGATTTAACAGTGAGACAGAGAGTCTCTAGAAGAGGGTGTTTTTTAGAAAGTTCTGCTAGGTTCCAAGATAGTGGGAAATCATCCAATGTAACGTTCAACGTCTTTAATTGAGGTATGTTCCAATTTGGTGGGAAGTCCCAAAATTGACGGTCTGAGATTGAAGAACCCAAACTCAATGAAGTGACATTAGGTAAATCAACATAATTCAAAAGTAACATTTTTTCTAAGTTTGAATGGACAAAGAGTTCAATTTCTTCAAAGTTTGCAAAGCCACGAAGTTCCTTCAAGAGTCCAATTCCATTAATAGCAACTAGCTTTTTAACACTTCTGGCAAAGTTGAAATACTCCTGTATAAATCCTGCCATCATATTCAATCCTCTGATATGATGACAACTCACTGTAAGTTCATTTAGCCTTGGTATATCCATATTTGAGAAGCGTGGCATGATACCTATTGCTTCAATTTTCATCTCTTCAAGATCTGGGGATTTTATAGCTTGAATAGTTGGTGGTGACATTCTGAAAATTTGGGTATCAGGATCAAGATTACTATTAGTATGGTCCTCAACTCTGTTCAGTTTCGGTATAGTAGATATGAAGAACCTTTCCAAATCCTCTGTATGATTAATCGTGAAATTCTTTATAGAAAATACGGATTTAAGGAATACCTCACTTGGATCATTCAGCGTTATATCGTGTAATTGATATGGATCAAAAAAATCATCCATAGGAACACGACTGCTCGCTGGAAGTTGAACGTTCAAATACAAGGGTAAGTCATCCGTGTTTGTATATGAGCTGTCATAATCTTGTTGTTGCAATTCAAGAGATTGATCAAAATCTTCTTTCACATATGGACCGAGGTTTCTAATGACGCGAAACTCTGTCATCAACACCTCCAGATCATAACAGAACTTTGAACATTGTTCAACGACTGATTGTGAACAGTTTTGGAGATAGAGACCCTTTAACTTTGTATGAGGTGCCATTTGTATCTCAACCCCTGGTGGCAGTGGATGGGGAATAGAAAGATGTAAAGCATCAACCAATTTACCCAATTGGATGCCACATGGAGCAACATCTTTGCTAACATACACTGCATTAGGGAGAGTAGATATACGAACAAAGTCTTGAGGAGGGAAAATGCTGAATCCTTGATTTGGATCATCTGGACTAACATCATAGTAGAGAGTAATACGACCTGAGTACGTTTCCCTGCTGAAAATTTTATATAACAAGTCGTAGTTCTGCTGTAACTCTCCAGAAATTGGTTCGTTGAGATTGATTCTGACAATCAAGTGTTTTACTTCAGGGAGTGTAAAGATATATGTCAGTTTCTCTAGGAAAAAATAATGAATTTGGTCATAATTCTTTGATGCTTTGTCAGAGAGATCTAACATGAGACACGGTGGGTGATTGGAGAAAAGAGGACCC